>JASAND010014798.1:0-73151 GCA_030248195.1 Trissonchulus latispiculum
CACTTGAGGGCGGAGGGAGAATGGGTTGGCTAAGCCGGAGGAGGCAGTCGCGACTGGGGATGTCTGCACCGCCTGCGCCGCCGCTGTTGCCTGGGCTTGAGATACTGCACCTTGCATCCCATTGTCAGGGTTGGCTGCGGGGGAAGGGGTGTCAGCCGGCGGAGTACCAGCTGGGCGGGACGGCGGTCTGCCGCCATCCGACAAGACTGAACCGGGACTAGGGACTGGAGGATGTTCTGTGTACCGTAGAATAGGGTTCACAAGTAGAAATTCAGTCACAGGGGGTCGGGACGGGGTCTCCGCGGACAGGCCCGCAGGAGATTGTTGAGGACCGGGTTCAGGGACGGGCTGGGTATTGGGAAGGGTTTGAGAGCCGGGCTGCCCAGTCTCTCTTGTGGGGGAATTCTGGCTCATCGGTAGCACCGGATTCCAAAAGACTTGGTCGAGTTCGGGAAACTGGTCAAGGCTGTTGACGTCCAAGGGCTGAGGAGGATCAGGTTGTCGTATTCGGTGCCAAACAAATCCTTCGCGGAAATTGGTCGAGTTTCTCCGGCTCATACAAAAGCCAGAGACCAGCACCGAACTGAACAAGAATCAACCTCAGTGTCTACTAAGGCACTGAAGTTGCACGGAAGCACCAGCTCTGAAACATACAAAGAGCAGTGCACACACAGACCGAAAAAATGAAAAATCGCGGGGGGTGTGGGTGTGCTCCCAAGGGGGGAACAGGGAGTGTGCTGGAGTGCGGAATGTACCGGACAAGTTTTACCATAATGACAATAGGGGAGGGGGGTTACTTTTTATGGGTGAACTACAGAAGGGGCAACGAAAAACCCAGGGCAAGGGGAAGGACAGGACAGAATTTTGGGATAAGGACAAGAGGGATAAAGTTTGGAATTTCAACCTGAACGCGTTGAAATTCACCAAACAGGGTATGTAGGGTGGGCCGTGCCCCATTCGAGCAGGTTGGCCTCATTTCGACCATCGGTCGAAATATCTGAAAAGAAAACCATAAAACAGGACATGGTATACAGGTACATACGTAGGATCGGCCGGACCTTACGGTGCGGTCCTAGGGTACGAGGGTACGAGGTACTACTTACCTGCAGTTTTTGCCTGTACGTATGTAACATACAAGCAAACCAAACGAACCGGAGGGGAAAAAGAAAACAACAAGGAACTAGGGGGGGGAAACATACTATTTAATTATCATACATACCATGGATACAACACATGTATACCTAGAAATCAAAAATACATACGTATGTAGGACCCAAAAGGGGTAAATTTTGAAGTTTATTAGAATACTTACGTATAACTAATAAGGAATCGTAAAAGTAAGGGGAAGAGAAAAAAATACGAAAAACCCCATTTTAGTTTTAAATATAAATCGTAAGAGAAGAAAAATAACAGAAATAATATAAATCGTATAAGTATACAGAAATGTATAAATATACTAAGGAGAAAACCCCAATTTAGACTGAAAAGAGAGAAAACCCAAAAATTTGAAATAATAACATAGATAAAAATAATCGAGCGTAGGGTCCTACCCTTTTGACCCTAGAAGCACTCATACAAAAAATAGACATATATACATACATTTATACCACGAACAAACACGTAAACTAACATACAATCAAAACATCCTACTTACGTATTTATACAGAGCGCTCTGAGTGATTAAAGAGAGTGGTGTGGATCCACATTAATAACATACAAAAGGAAGGGGAAAGGGACGGACAAATTAGGGGGAGGGGGCAGGTGAGTATACCATGTCGGACAGGGTGAAGGGTCCAATACTCTAGACCATTTTTGGGTTACCCCGAAGCGTAACCCTAATTAAAACACACGTATGGAGGGTAAGGTCCAGGCCAGCTGGACCTTGGAGTTATCCGACATAACTCCGAAAAACTTACAACGCGGTGATCTTCACGGGTTTTTCGTTTAGCGGTTTCTGGGCATGGGATACGTAGATCATGGGAATAACGCATTAATAGGCTTGGGCAACGGTGTCGTTTCAAGGGTAGCAACAACAAGATCCCAAGTGTTGCTGGTATTGGCATGCCATGTGCTCAGGCAACTAGGCGGACTGCGGTTGTCTGAGAATATCGGGGTTTGGATAAGGTTACCGGAAATGACACTGTTCGTTACGGTAATACTAAATTTATCGGCCAGTGCCCGTAACTCGTCTGGGGTAAGGAGTGATGTCTGCCACATACGGGTGAAAAGGGAATGGGACTTGGGGACTACGGACCAGTCATATTTTTGCATAAGGTCATAACCAATAATAAAATCTTGGTACAGACCCTGGGCAACGTGGAAGGGAAAAGAAAGTTTGTGCCCGTTGCACAGAAAAGGGATTTCACATTTCCCCAATATATCAAGGGACGTATCCTCCGCAGCTATGGAGAATTTGGAAGCCGCGGAGGTATGAAGGGCAAGAGAGAGGGTATCGGAAGCATTTACGCGGTCGAAAAATGCCTTGGATATGTAGCAGACATTCGCACCGGACTCCAAAAGAGCTAGGGTCTTCACACCAAAAATACTTACTAGCAGGTGGGGACTTTTTTGGGGGGACAGACGAGTACACTGGGACACGTAAAAAGGGGTAGTGTCAGTCAGGATTGCTTGAACGAGGTCACTGACGGGACCTGTCTGTCCATGGTCAGGGGTATCTTGGGCCTCAGCGTCCTCGGTGTCGAAGGATTGATTTCGGTCATTCAGGTTGCTGGGCGGGGTGGGGTTGGGCTGGGTCTCAGGGTCCTCAACCTCTAAAACCTGAGCGAAGGCATTTCGGATAGGGAGGGTAGTAGGAATGACCGCTGGGGTTGGAAGCTGAGGCTCATTGATAACAGCAGGGGTGGTACTTTCGGTTTGATGGACCAACTCTCCCAAGAGAGCAGTGGGTTTGGGCTGGGTCTCAGGGTCCTCTACCTCTAAAACCTGAGTTGAGGCATTTCGGGTAGTGAGGGCAGTAGGGGTAGCCGCTGGGGTTGGCGGCTGGGGCTCATTGGTAGTAACAGGAATTAGGCTTTCGGTTGGCAAGGTTAGCTCTCTCATAGATTGGGATCGCTGACGAAGGTGGGGTCGAGGGAGTCGTTTGGGCGTGGGCAAAGAGTCGCTTCTGGTGGACTCGTGGGGTTGGCAGAGTTGACCGGACATGTCCAGCTCCTCCATGCACTGACGAATTCGGCCCAGAAAGTCCGACAGCAGGCTTTCGAATTCTTCGAATTTTTGGCGGGTAAGGATCGCGGTTTTGGAGAAGTCCCCAGGAGACTTCTCAACTGCTTTAGGGAATTTTGGGTACGATTCCTGCTGATGATCCTCCACCGGACTGAGCGACTCTCGGGGATCCTGGAACATGTCGTCCAATTCAAAGCACGGAGCCCACTGGTCGGGGCCAAAGGGGTTAGTGGAAATAGCAGTAGGGGAGGCGTGGTCGTGACGAGCACGCTTGGAATGTCGGGAAACTATTTCCCAAGAGTAGTTTCCTCTATCCCGCATGGGGTGGGAGTTTCCAGGGGCATTGCGAGTGGAGGCCGTGGTAGGGGTAGCTGTAGTGGGACCATCCTGGTGGTGCGAGGTACTGGGGAGGTGTTGCTGGCCCTCGCCAGTCAGCAACATCTCCCCAGGGCTTAGAATAAACTTAGGGGTGGAATGTGTACGTACTTTGTTAAATGTACGTACACGGTTTGTAACGGGTAAAATTTTGGGCGTCAACAGTGGATCAATTAAAGAGGGGATAGATTCCGCTTGGATCTTTTTGGACGCTACGGGCTTCCCGTAGCATCCGCGAGAGGGAGTCCACTGCTGACGATTAAACCTTTCGCAACCTCGCAACACCAAGTTTTTTCCTGCTGGCTGAGGGCTGGACTCAGGGTTGGTGGGTAGGCAAGTCTGTGGCCTCCACTGACAAGTTCGTGTGCGTTTGGATTCCAAAAATGAAAGGCGACGTCGGTCAGGGTAAGGGGGTTCGACCTCGTGGTCAAACAGGCTGGGGGGTTTCGTAGACTGGGAGGAGGGTGGGGATGGGGTATACTCCGTTGAACAAGAGGACACTGAGACCACCTTGGATTGAGGTGACTCCGGGTGATGGCCATTTGGTGAAAAATAGGGTAAGGGTTCGGGCTCCTCTGAGCTCCGATTGACCATCCAAGGGTTATCAGTCACTTCACACACGGGGGCCATATTAACTGGGTAGGGGTCAAACCGGGGGCGCACGTCGGGGCTTACTGACGGCGCCCCAGGTTGGCGTTTCCCTGGTTCTGGAAAAGGCCATCGGAAGTGGGTTGATGACTAACTTGAGGACTGGGTTGAGGTTGGAGGTCACTCAGGTCACCTCCTTGTTGGCTCGGGGGGTCTGCACTTGAGGTTGGCGGCTGGTCGTCACCTTCGGGCTCGCCAACATACGTAGGAATCCGGGGTGGTTGGGCCCCAGGTTGTCGACTGCGCGTATACGGATGGGGCAGTATTGCCACCCGTGCCCCTCTTGGGTGCACCAGAAGCACAACCTGGGCCCATGAGTTCTGGGGTTGTGGTTGCGGGGGTAAGAATTGGAATTAATTCGAATTCCATATGAGCGGGATTTGATCTGATCATGGGGGCCTTGGAATGGTTTCGTTCCTCTAGAGGCCGTAATGGGTTTGGCATGGCGTTTCGTGGACGGGCAGGTTTGCGCTACCAGGGCTTCCCTAGTAGGCAAATGGGGTTTAGGGTATCCGGGGGTATGGGGGGAATATTCATAAAAATACTCCAATGGGGTTTGCTGGGGAGGGGGAGCCCATCCAGGACACGCCGGGGCTTTGGGACAAAAACCCAGAGCGGGTTTTTTCTTGGGTTGGGGCTTTCCGGACGGCTGATCCAGGGGAGTGGGGTTGGGTGGTGGGGCTGAATCCGCTGAATTTCCGGAGGTAGAAGGATAGGACTCATGTGAGGCCAGAGGGGGCGTCTCGTCATCATAATTCTGACGATTCCGCAGGTCACCCGACTTGTCCCACATCAAGCCGGATGAAGGGAGTGTTGGCTCGACCGGCGATTTTGGAGTTTTTGAGCTCCCTCTGAGGTCGCTCTGGGTCGGGTAAGGAGGGGCATGGATTTTCTCACTCGTGGTAGGGCTGGGCCCGAACCAGTGAGACGGGCAAAAATGGGGTTTTTGGGGATAGGGGCATCGCCGGTCAGCCGGGCCAGCTGCTCTTGAGATTTCTTCCACTGGCCTCGGGTACGCAATTTATCTTCTTCGCTCGGGTCGGAACCGTCCAGATGAACCGTGGAATCATGACGGGAGAGGCTACCCCTACCTCCGTCCTGGGGGGAGTCCAACGAGGGGCGTAGGTCGTCCTCGGGACTCAATCCTGACCCGAGGCGGATGTGGACGGAAGATCCGGGTTCCCCAGAACTTCCGGCCACGGCCCCATGGTCAGGGGGAGGGGGGTCATGGGATCGGGCCACTGTCAAAGGGGTCGTCATCAGGGAGGCGATTATCCATTATAAACACGGCACGAAAAAAACTCAACTCACCAAATTAGTTATATACGTATATCCTATTTTTGGGCAGGACCGGGGGGGCGATGGGGATTTTCAGGATAGGATATACGTATATAACTCAAAATCGGGGGTTTTCTGGCCAGGGACACGAAACTCCGGATGTACGTACGTATTTCGGGGCCAAGAATCGGGGGCGTTGGGTCGAATCTCCAATTCGACCTGAAATTGCTGGGAGGTCGTCCGGGGAATAGCAGCAATCCACCAGTTGGGAATTAAAGGTAAAGTGACCCCTGGAGAGAACTCCAACCTACAGAAGGTTATAGGGTGCCGGTGCTTATCTCCGGATTCACAGCCCGAAGCCAGGAGCGACAACTCTAATGTTGACTACATCTGTGGAAGGGGGGCCAGCCCTTCGTCAGGCATTACGCCACAACACAGACTCCTGTTACCTTCCCACCGCAGTGGTACCCATTTACCGACCAGTTAAGGATAGACAGCTGGGTTGGCTGGAGCCCACGACGAACCGATATGTGCTTAGTCCCTTGCTCAAGGGGATTTGTGAAAGCCTTGTGGCAGCGGGGGTTCGAACCTAGGACCGTCAGATCTTCAGTCGAACACCTTACCACTCGGCCATTACAGCACCAGTTGGGAATTCAGTCGTCCAACAGTACGAAGTTAGATTCCTGGCTGGGCCCGGAATCCAACTGAAAAAATTTTTCAAAAATTTTAATTTCCCTCCCAAAAAAATTTTTATGGGTGGGGGAGGGTAATTGGGGCGATTTAGGGAGGTCAGGGAGTTGCTGGTTATGATAGGGAAATTGGTATGGCCCTAGTGCTAAGAAGGGGAAAAGTTGGGTGGCCCAACTATAATAATAAATTCAACAGGGTAGGGGAAAAAATAAGGCCAACACTAATAATCCACAAAAATACACCGGCACGGAAAATTAAACGCACCACTAGACTGAGAAAAGGAAACGGGGCAAATAAAATTCAATGGGGACTGAAAGGAAGTCAGGCGTCTGACTGGGACTCCAAGCGGTGCGTGGGCGGGACTTCAAAGGGCCCAAGCAAAGTCAGGCGCCTGATAAGGAATCAAGCGATGCGGGGGCGGGCAGAAAAGTTAGTCCAAAGGTTTGCAATTGGAATTGACGTCAATTGCAAACCTCTAAGGCGCCACACGGGAAATATGAATATATATAACCACAAAGGAAATGCGAGACCGGACCAGCCCAGTCAAACAAGGATTGGGGGGGGAAACTTTACTGGTATTGGGTGTAGTCGGAGGGAAATATTGGGGGGGTTCTAACAAAATTTTTTCAGACAAAAGAGGGGGTTAAGAAAAATTAATTTGGGGGGGGGGGAAATCGGAAAAACTATTTAGGAAAAATAAAAGAAGAGCCTAGGCCTGGCAGCCTAATGTAAAATATGGGGGAGCTAGGGAATTTAACCACTGAGCTCACGCCCCAAATTCTACAAGGGAACTGTGCGCAAGAACGCTAATCAGCGACTGCGGATGGAGATCTTTAGTCCAGGCGGCTCTTTTTCCAACGACTTGCCTCGCCAAGGGACTCGGATAATTTTTGGGGGACGCCAACGAGGCGCCAGACAAAGATTAGGGGCACGCACACAAGAAAACTAAGCTCAGTTCTGGACCAGCTCCGGGCTATTCCCAGAGCTCTACCTAGCTAACGGGATAAAATTAAATCAGTTAAATATTAGTAAAATAAATTAAATTAATTAACAAAAGACAACTGGATGGTTTATTAAGGGCAAACAGGGCAAGGACAGTACAGGCAAACCTTCCGGGATACCCGGAGGGGACAGTGGAGGATAGCGGGTTACCCGCAACACCGTCACAAAAACAGGATACGATGGGGGAACTAAGCAGTAGGGGAGGGGACCAGCAACAAACGGGGGACAAAGGAAATCACAGTACAAATGGGGAGGGGGTGATAGCTAGCAAGAAGACCCAGGGGGAACGGGGGCAACCCCGCGAATCGGGAGAGGGAAAGGAAGGGGGGAGTTAAGAGTTAGACAAAAAGAAGTAGAAATGGGGTTAAGGGTAGGAAAGGAGATTAGAAAAGGTAAATTGGAGTTAATTTCCAAAGGAAAAACGAAACAAAGTCACTTACGCTTAGGTGTGGAATGCCAAAGGTGGGGCCCCCCAATCTCAAAAGACAGCCACTCCACAACTTAACAAAACTACCGACTGACTATAATAAATCTGAGTCAGCATCAAAAGGGGACAAACTGGAAAAAAACCAGTTTTTGTCAGCGTCTGCTGACGTGCATGATCTGTCTTTGCAGACAGAACATAAAAATTACAACAGTTACATAAGGGGAAATTTTTAAAGACCTTTTGGAAATTTTGGGAGAAAAATGGAAAAAGGCGAAATGTAAATATTGGAAAGGGGGTGATAGGGCAGTCGCTATCACCCACGTTACATTAGAAAAGGAAGCGGGAAGAAACCCTTATCGTCCCGTATCCTATTCAAATTTCTTTGTCCCATCCCGCAGTCCCGCAGATTTGACAAAGCCCGTCCTGCAAAATTCAGCATGTTCTTTAATTATCCCATTAACTAATACTAAAGTTATTCCAAGTTTTGTGTTACATACATACATTTTAATGTCCTGCTCGGCATGATGTGTTTATACTGTTTTGCTGTCAACTTAAAGCAGGTATTAGTTTGAGGAAGTGAACATCGTTCAGAAGCTGTGAGAAATAATGAAATCAGAAATGTAACACATTGTAGAGCCATTAATGAGCGGTTAGGGCAGTTTTTAACGAAGGCGGCACGTTCGGCCCGTAGAAATTTGCAGCCCCGAGCCGAAAGGACAGATCGGTAAGACCCGCGAAACCACAACGGCTTGTGAGCCGGCCCTGCCCGAAGTTTCTTACTTTCCACCACAACTAACCATTAAACGCGAATAATCCTCCGTTTGTGGAGGTCCTTATATCCTCTCCCCGTTTGGTAGTGGGGGGCAGCCAACAACCAATCAGATTGCAGGAAGCTACTCATTGTTTTGTTGGGGAGTCTAGCAAGGGACTGCGGTAATTCTTAAAAGGGGTCCTCGCCAAAAGTGGTACCAGCTTATTAGCGAATCTGGGCCTCTTTAGCCCCCTCCCACAAACGGGGGACTCTTAACGGGAACCGCCCCCACAAATGGGGACCTACTTTGAATACCTCCTCAGCCAAACGATGGGGTATGCTCTGTCGAAGCGAGCGGTCCTCCCAAAACTAGGGAACATTTGCATACTGTAGTCTGAGCACCATTACGCAATGCAACGAACATAAGTCATGTAGTGGCTTACTCTTCTTCCTACATCGTGCAATTAATCACTCTGGATAATAATAATAACAAGAGTACATACGTAATATTGTAGAATTTAGAAATTCAATAAAGTAATTTGATTTTCATTAAAGATTGCAAAGATTCGTGTTCGAGTGTTTCCAAGTCTGATTTTGCTTACCGCCTAACCGCTAACCAACTGAAAGTAAGACAACACAGCCCTAATTAATTGTCACGAATTTATTTTTAAGCAAAGCACAAAATTCAGCCAATTTCAAATACAAATTCGCATAGATTCAAATAATTTTTATAGAAGGGTGTATAAACATTAAGAATTGGACAAGCACCAGAGCTAAATTTACAGAACTTTGATAATATTACAAGAACAAACCTTATACCAGCGGAAAAGGGGGAAATAACCCCAAACCAATCCCAAGGTTGGCGCCCCACAATAACAAAAGATGGAAGTGGCGCCCAAAACCGCCAGCTGTTGAGAAGTTAGAATCAAGACTGAGAGAAATTGCGCCCAAAATTAGAGAATTGTAAATTAGCTAACTCCGGCCTTAGACCGTACACAGAAGTAGAATTTAGATTGAATTTGTATGAAGTTAGTACCCACTTTTGAATATTTTAGAGTGAAATCAAGGAAATATTCTACAATATAAGAGTGTGCCACTAGGCACGCTCTGTTATTAGAGCAAAAACTATGCCCTGCTTGCTAACGGCCCCCCCCGCAAATCAGTACCTACCTAGTCGAAACGGGAGTACGCTCACTCGCTCTATGTTTATGTGCTTAAGCTCAAAAACAAAAGCAGTGCGGGCGCGAACTTTGTGCCTGCTTCGATCTTTAGAACAGAGATGAAACCGGGCCACTATTTACTGACCCGGTGACCCGGTCGACCCCCGACCCGGTGACCCGGTATTTTTGAAAATACAGGTTTAAGCTTGCAAAAAAACTAAAAATACTATTTGGGGTGCGGTGAGTGTTTTTTTACCATTTCGGACATTTTTGACGACTAAAATATCAAGTTAGGCAAAAGTTTTGCTTTCCTTAAAGTAGTAGCATTGGAAAGTGAATATTGTAAGTAAGCCGGAAAAAATCAAAACGATTTGCATGATTTTGCACTCAATAATGTGAAGTAAACTACATAGCTTTTTGAATCAAACAAATTGGACAAAATACTTTGGCAAAGTCATAACATCGTCTAATTCTAAGCACTTTTTTGTTTTATCATTATATATTTTAGTAAAATATTTCATTTAGTTGTATGGTTGAAAGTTTCACCAAGAGTATAAATAGATAAGAGTGTGACACTCTTACACTAGCATGAACAAATCATGCTAGGTATGCTCGGTGCGTTAACTCGTGACCCCCCCCCGGAACTTCCGGAGGGTCCCACTTTGCACTATCTACACGCTTTCATATAAGCGTGTGTCTGCTCGCTGATTGGCCCATTAGCCTGAGGCTTACAGTAGGCATTTTATTAGTAATTTTTAATTAATTAATAATAACTTTAATTAGGTTAATGCAATTAAAGAACTAACTCGACAACTTCGTAGCATTTTTTCTGCTCTTTCCAACGATATAGAAATTGTTGCATAATACAAAAATTCGAAGGAATGTAATCTGCAACAATTTCTATATCGTTGGAAAGAGCAGAAAAAATACTACAAAGTTGTCGAGTTAGTTTTTTAATTGCATTAACCTAATTAAAGTTATTATTAATTAATTAAAAATTACTAATAAAATGCCTACTGTACTGTAAGCCTTAGGCTAATGGGCCAATCATCGAGCAGACTCACGCTTATATGAAAGCGTGTAGATAGTGCAAAGTGGGACCCCCCCCCCGGAAGTTCCGGGGGGGGGTCCCGAGTTAACGCACCGAGCATACCTAGCATGATTTGTTCATGCTAGTGTAAGAGTGTCACACTCTTATCTATTATATACTCTAGGTTTCACTCAGCGCAAATTTTTTGGAAATATTTTTATTTTTTCGCAAGACTAGGAATGGATTGATTCAGAGAATATGAAATAAAATCAATCACAATTGGTTCCTGAAGTATGTAGTAAGCCATATCAATTGCAAAAAAATGCAAAGTAAAACTCAGAATCTGTAAACTTTGTTTTGCTGAGATGTTCCTTCTTACGGAGATTTAAAACCCACAGTCTGACTCTCTCCCTCCAAAAAAATCGCAGCAGCGATAAATCACTAACAGTAGATGGAGCGTGGAGAATTTTAGATTTTAAAATAAAGATTTCAGACTCTCAGGGCCCATGTAATAGTTTTCAATTTCTAGTTAAGATTCAACGCAATCATTGTAGTTCTAACCTAGATCTAAGCTTCACAGGACATTACAAATATTATGAGGACACTACTACAGCGACAAGCATTTAAAAAACTACACGATTAAGTTAAGAATATTTCTATTGCTAGTTTTGAGTAATTGTTGAAGTTTTCAGTTGGCAAGGTAAAACTTTGAAAAATATCCTATAACAGCAAACAAATTCCTCCAATCAAAAATACCGGGTCAGAGCTCCTGACCCGGTGACCCGGTCCATATAGTGACCCGAACTGACCCGGTGACCCAGTTTCATCTCTGCTTTAGAAGACAAACATAGCGCACAAAATTCTTTGAAGTGATGGATCTAATTGGGGGGGGGGATCAGCCATTAGCGAGCAGAGCATAGCTTTTGCTCTGATAACACAGAACTCCTACATTATGTACTCTTGATAAAATAATCAGTATAGAACGTTACCTAAAATATACGACAAGACAAATCTATTTTAATATTATTACAACACGTGCAAATGCAATAAATTAACAAAGCAAAACATAAAATTGCAGTAAAAAACTATAAACAATTCGGTAAAACCCACAAGAATGCCAGAAACATCAGCTTGCCAGAGGCGTTAAAACGCTTTAAAACTGGGAAGCGTCACAAAAGGACATTCAAAAAGAAGGTTTCACAAAACAATATTAATGTCATGTATTAATAATGACTAGTAAAAGTTCATAAATGTCTCCATTTATACAAAAATATTGCATAGATAAAAATTCTGAACAGGGTAGGATCCGATCCACCGCCTTACAGTCCACAGCTGGCATGAGGCATGGATCCGCCCGTCCCATCCAGAATACTTCGCACCAAACCAAGTTCCCCCTCAGTGAGACCCCAGTTTACGGACTCCTTCTCAAACCGGATCGGATCCCCGTAGCCGCCACAGTAGCCATTCAGTTTGGCCGCCACATGAGAGTGAATCAACTGTTTGCCATCCAAGCCCAAACTTTTGAACAGCAGTCGATGATTGCGAAGCAGATACTTTTGATGGTAACTAAAAATTTACAATAGTCATGTAGACAGGCAGTTAAAGCTTTAGGGTTTACAATTTCTATATATAGTTTTAGGCTAATATAATATTAAATTTTTATAGAATAAGTATCTAACGACCAATTCACTCTGAAACACGAATAGCTAAGCTAAAGAAATTCTTTGGTGGTTGTGCATGTCCACAAAACGATTTTTTTAGTTTAGAAGGAATACTGCGAGAAAATCACAGAAATCTCATCAGTTAAAAACGTACTCTTCGGCCTCATAGAATTTTCCAACCGGCAAAATTTTGGTTTGAATGACCGCATTGTAACTGGGCTGCCGTTCTTTCATGGTTCGTTCCGCCAGTTGTTTTTGATCCTCATCGTAGTAGAAAATGGCTGACCTTAAAATAACAGAAACATGAGACAAGAAGCAAACCAAAAAAAATTAAAAATAAGCAACAAGAATTCCAAGGTGGAGTTAGAAAAGATTATATACTATCTACAAATTAGTGGAGAAACAGTCCTTCTTTCTGACGACACAAAGAATTACAAACTATTGGCAAAAATTATGACACACTGAAATTATTGTAGACTGGTCTTTTCATATCTGCACAGAAAATGTCCTAGACCCCACACACTTACGTAAGTACGTAGTTTTTGCATCTAAGCTTACATGTACTGTCGCTTATGTGGTACGGTAGGATTGTGTCCAGTCCAGAAGAGGTCCAAAAGTTTTTCATAGGAAACTATACTGGCATCGTACTCAACATCCACAGTTTCTGTGTAATCACCCCTGAATACAAAAGACAGCAAAAATGACAATTTATAGTCTTTACGTTTCGAGACTGGTACAGAAATTTTGCAACGTTTGGACTCAGCATAGCCGAAAGAAAAAACACACAAAATGTCAGGTGGAGTGGTTGGTCGAAAGAAATCTTTTTCTTAGAAATGATGGAAGGACAAAATGTGAAAACCATCAGATGGTTTCTCAGAACAATCAACAAGACGTTACTGTTAAGACTTTATATATAAGTTCGGTTACAAATGAAACTCAAAACTGAAACAGACAAAGTCAACATACAAACTGGTATAGGTAGGATTTGGTTTGGTGCCTCCAGCAAAGCCAACTCGAGTGCGCAAAATTCCGGGGACCACGGCAAACTGGGCCTCCGGAAACCAGAATCAGGACATTCCGAAGGCGGCCTTCCGAACGGAATCCGTCTGCGGTGGCTCCCAGAGAATTCGGGCCGCTCCGCCACCGGATGACGTCATCTGACCCGCTGCTTTCTACAATGTTTCACAAGAAAAAATGGTATTACAAACAAAAAGAAAAAATGGAGAGTTAAAGAAAAGTTCAGATAGCATTTATAGTTGAAGAAATCAAAAACTGCCCTGTCACGTTGCATAACATTTAGGTATGCGTTTATGCGATTCAACGAATGAAATTTACAGAAATTAACAAAACGTTAATGTCTTAGACAACAAACCTGAATAAATTTAAGCATACAGTTCTCAAATTAGCAGAGGTCAATAACTGTCGTATAAAATATACTCTAAAACAGCCAGAAAACGTTGATATATATGTAGGCCACTAGGCATGTTCTCTGTTGTTAGATTAGAAGAAAAAACTGTGCTGTGTTAGCTAACGGCTGAAACCCCGTAAATTAGACACTAGTGACCCCCCCCCCCTATTGCATATCAATACCTGGTAGAAACGGGGGGTAGGTTCACTCACTCATGTTTACGCGCCTATCGTCGAAAACACATGCAGTCCTTGCGAGAATTTTGTGTCTGCTTTAGCTTTTGAAGTGATGGGTCTGTCTGCGGATGGGGGGGGGCGTTAGCGAACAGAGCATAGTGTTTGCTCCGATAACAGAGAGCATGCTCTTATTATGTAATCATGTCATGTTAGTACTAGCACAGCTACATAAGTGCTGCTTTAACTATGCGGTTCTAACCTAAAGGATCCGCTGTCTAGTGTTTGAGGCCGGCCGACCTAAGCCGGCCGGCACCCGGCCGCCGGCCGACGACTCTTCCTCGCCGGCCGGCCGCCGGCTGTGATACAAATCACCAATCAGAAATTTACAAAATAGAGCAACTAATCTTAAAATGGACTCCAAATTTAGTTTCTGCTAATTTTTTATGCTATGCTGTGCTTTTTTTTCAGATAGCATCCGAAAATAAATATCTTAGCAGTTATAATAACTGCACTGCAAACTGCTCTAGGCCGGCCGGCCGGCCACCGACCGGCCTACGGGCTCACCGGCCTCAAACACTACCGCTGTCAACTTGTGCTTGGTTTACTTCATTGGAAACTAAATTTAAATACTCTGTTATGTCCAGAATCAAGAAGAAATCTCAGGGAAAGTATACTAAAGGAATGCTTAAATTCTCCGAAGCACAGGGTTGCGCCAGTGCCATGAAGCGGGCTTCATGATCATAAATCACAGATCATAAAAGCAGCTTCAAGATCAAATTGATTTCTCGTTTATCCAATTTTGGAAAACGTTCCTGCCCCGCTTGGGCCAAGTTCGGCACTATTGAAGACTACAATCCATACTACAAGACAATCTACTACTACTACAAGACAATCCCCGACTTTCTCAAAACTGTTGGATACGTATCCACGTAGCAATATTCCAGACTGTCGCCAACATGGCATGAATGAGACCCTGTGCATAAGCTACGGGTCACGAGTTAAGGTCGGTGGCCTGGCTTAGTGAATGGTCGACGAAGGCTCTCTATGGCCGAAAGCTGAAGCCGCAAGAATTCGGACTCCACAGATACAGTAGTGTTTGAGGCCGGCACGACTTTCGCTCGCCGACCAGCCGCCGGCTACCGGTCACGATGCAAATAAAAAGGGCCCAAATCCGTTATCCGGCAGGTGCACAAATATTCATGCAACGTGACTGCACAACTTCAAAATTTGTGCAGAATAAAATTTTCAACTAAATAGTGATACTTTCATAACGTTTATGCGAAGCCAAAGTTATGCAGGAGCCGTTACCTGCAAGTACCACTAACGTGTCAAACCAAAATCCGGCAGGCTACTGAATTGTCATTATATGTTTGTGCAGTACTACAGTTTCTTTCTTCATTCCCGAAGGGCCTTGTGTATTTCTGGGGAAATGCCACACCCACTTGCGACTGACTGACTGTGCACAATCTAACTTCTTCATTCCCGAAGGGCCTTATGCAATTTTATAAAACCGGATTAAGGTATGCTGCAGTTAAGCCCCATCTTAAATCTTTAATGCAGTCTGTCACTAAAGCATTTCCTCCATGTTTCATACTAGCAGTCGACCTGCCGGATTTTCCATATATGGAAAATCCGGCAGGTTTACATGTTAAAGATAGGCGCAATAGTGCAAAATCTGCCGGATCTGGCAGGCATCATTTTTGTATCAATCTGAAGTGTCTTTTATGCAGAAATGTTTAACTTGATGCTGGCATCTATTTTAAACTATTTTCAGAACAGAAAGTGTCCAAAAATGGGCCTGCCAGATCCGGCAGATTTTGTACTATTCTGCCTATCTTTAACACGTAAACCTGCCGGATTTTCCATATATGGAAAATCCGGCAAGTTCTTCAAATGACTTAAGGCACAGAAAGACGTATGCACATAGCTTTTTCACATCAAAAGAACAACACGAAGTTAAAGTGACTTGCCGGATTTTCCATATATGGAAAATCCGGCAGGTTTCCGTGTTTAAGATAGGCAGAATAGTACAAAATCTGCCGGATCTGGCAGGTCCATTTTTGGTGGCTTTCTGTCCTGAAAATAGTTTAAAATAGATGCCAGCATCAAGTTAAACATTTCTGCATCAGACACTTCAGATTGATACAAAAATGCTACCTGCCAGATCCGGCAGATTTTGCACTATTTTGCCTATCATTAACATGTAAACCTGCCGGATTTTCCATATATGGAAAATCCGGCAGGTCATATGGAAAATCCGGCAGGTCACTTTAACTTCGCGTTGTTCTTTTGAAGTGAAAACAAAAAAGCTATGTGTATACGTCTTTCTGTGTCTTAAGTCATTTGAAGAACCTGCCGGATTTTCCATATATGGAAAATCCGGCAGGTTTACGTGTTAAAGATAGGCAGAATAGTACAAAATCTGCCGGATCTGGCAGGTCCATTTTTGGTGGCTTTCTGTCCTGAAAATAGTTTTAAATAGATGCCAGCATCAAGTTAAACATTTCTGCATCAAAGACACTTCAGATTGGTACAAAAATGCTACCTGCCAGATCCGGCAGATTTCTCACTATTCCGCCTATCTTTAACATGTAGGGTTGTAAATTGTAAAAAAGTAAAAATGTTAAAAAACATTTTTACAGTTATTAACAGTAGCAAAATTTCGGACTTTTTTTACAGATTTTTTACACTTTTTAACACCACTTTTTTACACTTTTTAACACTAGATATCTTACATATTTTTAACATTTTTTAACACTACTTTTCGGAATTTTTTACACTTTTATTACAAATTTTTTACACTTTTTTACACTTTTTCACAGCTACATACCGCCGATTATGAAAAATAGTTCCCCGTATAGTATACATTGCAGACAGGTTTTGTTTCAACAACGTGAAAATCACATTAAAAGTATTTTATTTCAACAAGTAAAAAATCATATTAAAACTGAAGACGGTTGGGCCCTGTTGAGGAGAGGATTTTTGGGAATTCATTTTCGATTAATAAGTTACCGACTGTAACTCAGCTGCAACTGAATCTCGTGCCAGATAACCTGCTTAGAGGATTGTTTCCTTTCATTGAAAATTTAGAAATCCTGCAGGATGGGTTCATTAAGTGGACATCTCGGTCAATAAATTTTAAAGAAATGTCCAATTAATTCTAAGCCATAATGGAACAGTATTTCAGAATCAAAAATTTCTCAGCCAAAATAATTCATGAAACTTTCAACTAACGAAACTAATTCATTGCCCGACTTTTTTAAACCGAACATTCTCGTTATCTGAAAACTTTGAAACTTGAAATAGAAATTGTGAAAATAATAATTTGGAAATGCTCTTGATTCTCTGATCTCACTAATGCAAATAATCTAAATAACACTTTCAATACTTTGCTTTTGCTAAATCAGTCATTCACTTTATAAATGCAAAAAGAAACCATGAATTAGTTTCTGGAGGATTGCGAGCAATTAACAAAATTCTTGATCAATTAATAAAATAAATAATAGCTTTTGTGGCTGTGGTATGCAATAAATGCTTAAACTCATCCTTTCTGACAGTTGAATAACGCGTCAATCAGTACTGTGGTACAGAGGATATGAATTTGGCATCAAAACATTTTTTACACTTTTTAACACTTTTTTACAATTTTTAACACTTTTTTACACTGTTAAAAAACAGTTGTAAAAAATTAATTACTTTTTTACATGTAAATTAACAACCCTATTAACATGTAAACCTGCCGGATTTTCCATATATGGAAAATCCGGCAGGTCTACTGCTAGTATAAAACATGGAGGAAATGCTTTAGTGACAGACTGCATTAAAGATTTAAGATGGGGCTTATCTGCAGCATACCTTAATCAGGTTTTATAAAATTTCATAAGGCCCTTCGAGAATGAAGAAGTTAGATTGTGCACAGTCAGTAAAGATCTCGCAAGTGGGTGTGGCATTTTTCCAGAAAGGCACAAGGCCCTTCGGGAATGAAGAAACTTTTTGCACAAACATATATAATGACAATTCAGTAGCCTGCCAGATTTTGGTTTGAGACGTTAGTGGTGCTTGCAGGTAACAGCTCCTGCATAAAGCTGGGCTCACAGAAACGACATGAAAGTAGTATTATTTAGTTGTAAATTAAATTCTGCACAAATTTTCAAAGTTGTGCAAGTGCTCTGCACAAGGATTTGTGCACCTGCCGGATAACGGATTTGGGCCATAAAAAGTCAGAAGCTTACAATTTAGAGCAACTAAGCTTAAAATGAACTCGAAATCTGGTTTGTGCAATCAGTGTACACGTACAACGACGTTTTTCTAAACACCAGCAGTCATAAAGCTGCTCCAGGCCGGTACCCGGCCGGCCGGTCGGCCACCGGCCTCAAACACTAAGATGCAGGTCTTGATGAACGTGTGCGAGGATGAAGCTGGATAATAATAATAATAATATATACTGGATACCAGCGACGATACATCGGATACTATGTTGTTGCCTAAGTAGGCAATATTCTACTGTCTTTTCTGGTCTTTCTTGTTCCGAAAAGATGTTGTTTGCCAGTTGATTCATGCACAAAATTTACTGTGTAGAATAGGCTAGCTCTGCACGAGAACTTTGCAATCTTTTAACTGCATTAACAGCACAGCCATTAACACAACTCTCCGAAGTGCGTTGCAACTAAGATGCTTTCTTTATGTGCTATCAATCCGCTGAATAAATACGATTGACAAATACTGCCACACAGAAGATTGACAAAATTTAAATTGCAAATGTAAAGGAAAAATGAAAATTGAAAACTCAGAGAAATCAAAGCTTTGACGAGGAACTGAAATATTTTTACTCTCAAGTCCATCAGAAGTTTAGCTCAAGATAGCTCGTCTCTTCTAGCACAAGTCAATAAGTACATCGGATGGGTTCTCTGCTTCAAAACGGCCAACACCAATTCTCTAAACGACTTAAAGTTGGAAGCAACAGAACACCAGAAATAACTCTAGTTTAATTAAGAAAAAAGGCCAAGCACACATCACGGAAGAATTCTTAAAAAACGGAAGTAGATATACACTAAAAGTAGGCAATATAATATAAGTAGAAAAAAGACTGATGTAAATTCTTCACAACTTATTAGATACATAATAATGAATATGGTAGATTGAATTGGTCCAGATAAGAGCTATCAAAAAATAGCTGTCAGCAATAACAACACAACACAGCATATCACAACCAACAAAAATAATCGGATTGTCCCTCCTTCCCCCCAAATAATAAAAGCAGAGGAAACAGAAATACTAGGTGATCGGATTAAAACAGCCCAATTTTTTCTAATTTTAACAGCAATTGCAGCCAAAATCAGATATACATCATAAAGAGATAAAACCAATAAGTGCACAACTCTGGAAATAAAGCGCAAAAGAAACGTAACAGTTAAGTGAAATAAGTTGCTAATTGGTATACTGAAACAAAAACCATGCAATCAAACGTTTTTCCAAATTTGAACTCAAACAAAACAAGCACTTAAAACAGGTTAAAACTTTGGACTTTGGGAAACTCAAACTCAAAAGTTATATTATCCACCAGTCATATTTGGGAAGTACATCTACACACCTATACTTTGTAGAATATATACCACTACAATAATGCATGATTAAAATGTACTCACGATTATATAAAAATTTCAAATAGCTATATACTTTGCAAAAATAGATAAAAATATATAGAGTATACACTTATAAAAATGATAAAAGCTGCTCCGAAGAGGACAGAATATAATGAACTATAAAATTATGCATAGATTGTAAAAATTATACATCATTATTATGTAACAAAGTGAAAGATTCAAACAACAGATAAACAGAAATATATTAATAGAACAACAAAAGTAAAAGAAAAGTAAAAGATCTCAAGTTGAGAAATATTTTTTAGGAAAAAGTTGTACTGAATTACATTTTTCTAAGACAGATAATGTCGTTTTTGAAACCGAAACAACGAATTTAAAATTTAGTGTGGAAAAACTGTGTCCCCCATTAATTCATAGATGCGTGCAGTGCGTGCTGCTGATGCAATAAAACTAAAGTATTACGTAATAAAGAAGTGATTGACGTTAAAAGGAATGAAAACTGGAAAATAAGAAGATAACGAGAAAGTGATAAAGTGACAGCAAAGCCAATATCACAAATTCACAGAATGATAATACAATGACGATAATGTGCAATTCATGCATAATTTATCGACATAATGTTGTAAAACAGTAGTCGGCATACTTCCTCTTAAAAACTACTTTCATAGTAAAAACATCTAGAAAGAGCATACACTATAATTCAGTGAATTTAGAGTATAGCCTGAATGTAAAGCGGCATAGCTGATATAAAGACTTAATGTTAGCCTTAACGTTATTGTATTATGAACGAAGTCGGTTCAATACAAAATGATGTTTCGCAATCCCAGAAAAATAATAAACATAAGACCCCATCCCGATAAATATAAGTAAGCAATAATGATCAGGTAAACGAAACAGAATTATGATGGCACACCATAGAATGCGTCCTTAAAACATGTCAAAAACTTAAAACAATGGATAAGAGCATAAATTTAAAACCAGAATTGAGCTAACATTTTGGTATTTTTAGCATCAATCTAAACAGAATTAGTCGAAAAGAACACGGTTCCATAAAGCACGTAAAATACATTCCACCCAAGCTTCCCCCTTGAAGAAAGGCAAAATAAAAAACTAAAAGCACTTACAAAAGGCAAAACGAATATCAGTTTTATGGATTGGCTATAACAATAAATACTAGATAATATAACAGTTCCAATCAAAACACACCAAGTTAACGTTGGCAATTTCAATTTAAAAAATTTAAAAATCTTCAAATTCAAACAAAAAATTAATTGGAATCACATGCATCGGTTAGACTTCTTGCAAAAAAAATATCCAAAATGCGTATACATATAAGCCATAAATACAGTGATGAATGATGAGCAAACGCAATAAAAAGCACAAACATGATATATTATTATTATAATTAAGTATAATCTGAGTGGACGCACCAGGTAAAAAGCATAGAAATTCGGAAATAAAAATAGACATAAAAACAGACGTACTCCAATCCAAACAACACTACATAGACACCAGAAAAGATTACATAATAAAAACACATAGAATTAACAAAAACAGTCAAAAATATACAGAAAATAGGAACTGTTAAAAAGGGTGTTTGCAAAACGCACACAACCAAACCATCCCATGCACGTGGACTGTAGCATAGAACAAATACAATACCGTGTATGTATATAGTTAGTACGTACACAATGTATATACGTATGTTTACAGACAGCCAACATAAGAGTCTCTTAAAATCATATCTATATATAAATAATAAAATATAATAAAAAGATCACAAAAGCAGTGCTTCTTATAACAAACAGTCAATAATTATTTTCTCTATACATCTGATATGTCTTCTTCCACTAACTGAACTTTGTCGTTGTCAGTATCAGCCGATGTGGGATCCATCGGCTTGGACGTTTTCATGCGAAGCTTCAAGTCTTTAGTGGGGGTGGTGGGGCCCGAAGTCAGAGAGCTGGAGGGAGCTGAAATAAAAAATAGTCAATAAAATAAGTAATAAAATAAATAAAATAAAAACTATTATAGTAAAGTAATCATATACTGCTAAAATATATACTGGCAAGCGGACACGTGACAGATTTTCGCATTCACTTTTAGGGAACCAGGCGATAAATCGATAGGTATAAAGCAAATTAGAGAGGAACAATAAGCTATATTTTACTGGAGTTTGCATTAATTTTATATACAGTATATAAAGTGCTGGGATTGTTTACTTGGTATTTAGCACAGCACTTACGTAAGCTTCTGCGCAATGTATAGTCACAATGTCCCCCTCGACAATAAGTCATTTCAAGGCCTTGTGCAAAACTAATTAGAAATATCTATGTAATTAATTAAGCCAATTCAACAAGCACAGACAACAAGGTAAGTAACACACCAATAACAGCGGCTCCTGGTTCAGTGATGACCCCATAGTCACTGTCCGAATCAAGACTGGATGAGGGCTTCTTGGAGAGGGACCCTCTCCCACTGCTTGTCTCTGTGGAGGGGGACGTGTCCACAGTTTCAAAGTCATAGACCGGATTGGCGAAATGAGTCATGGCTGTGGAATCACGCGCCTCTAGGGTATAGCTATCCTCCAGGCCTCCCTTGCCACTGCCACTAGGGCCAGACTAAAAACAGAAGCAGGAGGATAAACACAAGAAAACGGAAACTTTATTCTCAAAATTGTAATATTTCAATTAGTACCAAATGAAACACCTTGACTTGACGGCTATTCTGTGATCTAATAAAGCTTAAGACTTAGACAGTACAGGTGTTAGCATGGTTGCTTTCAGCACAAATTTTGAATCTGTACATAGTATTGCCTTTTCTTTTTATCTTTATTTTTTATTTTTCTTTATTTTTCATCTTTTCAACACACAATATAATATGTCTATAGAGACCATGACCATCAGCTGACTGTAGAGAGTTTGCCACCTATCAAATGCCCTTGTTCCCACTAATTAGACACTAATTATTAGTCAATAGGTTTACCCCTTTGCCAGTATCAAGATTTGGATTGGAAAATGACACAATGTTGTCTTGGAATGAAACATGACCCACTGAAGAACTTTCCTTCTTCCTAGAATAGAAATCAACACTTTATATCAAACAGCCGGCTAACTTTTGCAGATTTATACAATAAAATACAATAATATAGGAATAAAAATAAAACAAGCCAGCTAGCTAGCTACACATAAATGCTAGATTCCTGAAAAATAGTACTATTTTCTAACATTTAAATAAACTAACTTTCTAAAGCTGATCTTTTTTCGGTAGAAGACAAAGCCTAATGCAAGAGCAACCAGTATGAGCAATGCAATGACAATGACTGGAACAAATATGGCTGCCTTGTCTGAAAACACACAAAAAATAATGAAGATTATAAACAGTCAGAAGGTTCAAAACTGCATTATTCTATAGGAGCTAAATTTAAATAGTGTATATCAAAATTAGCACAATCTAGTAAAGTTTTGGTAGAGCCAAAGTAAACCCTGGCTTCAAACAAATTCATACCAGGCAGGCTATTCTAAAAACGACTTGATATTTTCATCGTTTTCTTATTATCGGTAACAAATGTGCTCTAACTCAGATTTGGTACACACATCGTGTCACCTATTTTGCGCCATAACTAAAATAAACTGTCTACTGGTATTATGAAGAGTACATAATAACTAAGAGTGTGACAAACGCCAACGGGACTTACTAGGACCGCCTGCAGACTGTACCGGTTCCTTGACCGGTCCATGATACTGACAGTATTTGCCAGTAAACTGGTGACGAC
Organism: Trissonchulus latispiculum; assembly: GCA_030248195.1. Classification (NCBI taxonomy): domain Eukaryota; kingdom Metazoa; phylum Nematoda; class Enoplea; order Enoplida; family Ironidae; genus Trissonchulus; species Trissonchulus latispiculum. The sequence goes on from JASAND010014798.1 coordinate 23,168, forward strand.
AGACACATTCAACGTTGCCAAATCTGTCCACACTACAGGTTCCCCCATTTCGACAGGGACAGAAATCGGGCAACGGTAACAGTTCCAGTTCTTCTAAAAACAATTTGAATAAATTTGAAATGTATAAAACCATTAAAAATAAAACAACAGAAATTAAAGAGATAACCAAATTGAACACAAAAATACGCGGCAGAAAGTGTCTAACCTAATCAATTATGCAACAATACAAATACGTACCTGCAGTGCACTGCTTGTTGTCACGTAACAGCTGAGTGCCTTCAGGACAGGCACAGACATAGCTGCTTTGAGGTTTAAGTAGACATAGATGGGAACAACCAGCACTGGAGCAGGGATTGAAATCTACAACAATACACTCTATTACTCAAAATAAAGCGCAGCAGCAGGTTAAAGCTACGATTAACCCAAAAATCTATGGTCTTTTCCAGAAAAACGAAAGCAGTATTTTAAACGAGTTCTATTTAACTACATCCTTTTTATGGATTTTAGGATTTTAATTTTAGTTATATTTTTGTCGATTTTCAGAAAATGTTTGGAAAAAAGGAAATAAAAGGAATTTTTGCAGAAAACAGGAAAAAAGGACGACCTCGAAAAAAGGAAAAAAAGGAAAATAGGAAAAAAGGAACCGCGGCAGCCCTGCAACCAAAGACTGACAGACAGTGTGACAGCATTTTTGTTGAAATAAGAAAGTACCAAAAAATCAGTCATTCAGAGCAAAACTATGTAAAACCTCTTGCAATGGATATGTTCTGTTTCAGTGCATGAAAGACGCGCAGATCCTGTGCATTCGTAAATCCCTCTCTGACCATATGATCCCCGTGTAGACCGAATTTGTCGCGAGCTTTGACGGCGCCAGTGTCCTTGGAGACCCAGTAGATCCAGTTTTCAAACACATCAATAGAAATGATGCCTTCCGTATCTGAAAGTTTAAATGCAAAATAGCCTATTTCACAGAAAAAATTGGACAACACTATTTATTAACACTATTTATTAGACGTACAGTTTTTAGGAAATTCTACATTCTCCAAAATTAGCTAGTAAAGTTGGAACTTACAGGTTCAGGTGTTCAGCTTAATAATAATGATGATGAAATTAATGCATGAATGCATAATTATGCATAAAAATGATATACGTATGTACTATAACTGGAACTACGGAGACCTTAAACTCTACACTGACTTTATACAAGCATTCCAACGAGGTTTCGGTACTTAACGTAACCTACTACTTACTTATAACGTACTTACGTTACGTAACGATACGTAACCCAACTTTATATCCTAATTTCTACAAAGTAATGTATTCCGGTAGTTATTTTACAGAAAAATAGGCATGCTCTGATAGGACCTTTTAGATTACAGTATATACGTACATAACAGCTGAAACCATTCTGAGATAATCAGTAAAATTTTCTTACCTTCAGCCAACACTTTTCTGCCTTCCCCGTTGGGAAGAATAGAATCAATTCGTTTCAGCTTAGGATCTGTCCAATACAACCTGTGTTCCTTGGCATAATCAATACTAATCGATAGCGGATCAATTAAATCAATATCCATCAATACCAATCGATTCTCCCCATCCAGATCGCTACGTTCAATCTTCGGTACCGCACCAATATCCGACCAGTACAGGTAGCTGAAAGTTTCAAAGACACAAGCTACAAAAGACTTACAATTAAACTGTAACAAATCAAACTCGTTTTCCAACAGTTATTGACATTTTAATCAATAGTCACAGGAATGTGTTTATAGAAGAAACAAAAAACTTTCACAAATTTAAACCGAAAAATCCAGGCCAAATCTCTGAAATTTGTGGTTTCAGTTTACCAAAAAAGCCAATACATTCAAAACAGGATTTTCCGGAAATTACTCAGACAAAACTGAGTAGTTTCTGGAAAATCCTGTTTTAGATGTACTGGTGCTTTTGGCGGAAACCGAATTGTACACCCTCCGTCAACGAACTAAAAACTATCTTCAATTTTTTCCCAAAATTCTTTTCAGAAATTACATTTCCTTTTCCTCCAAGTAAATTACCCCAGCTCCGGATCCACAGCCAGCGATTTCGGTATGCCAACATCACGATCAACAATTCGTTTCGCATAGCGGCCGTCCAGACGGGCCACATAGATATGACCGGAATCCGTGGGCAGGTTTGTTTCAAAATTCGGTACCAAATCCGGAACATTCTCAATTCCGTCAGCTATCGGTTCCACGTCGTCCTGACGCGGAATTCGAGCATGCGGAAAGACTGCCTCAGTCTCGGCTACTTCAGCATAATCACTCGTACCATACCGAAGACCCGAAAAGTAGAGATTCCTAGAAGAAAAAGAACCAGAAAATGCAAAAATAGGTCAAAAACTCAAATTATACAAAATCAATTCAGGTAGCATTCGCGACGCAATCAATTTCATATGACTTTCCGACTTATGTACTTTCCTGATAAAATAATTAATAGCCTCATTTGCATAATTTACGTATGATCAATATTCAGTTGAAAATAACTAACCAATCAATTGATTTAATTAAATAAGCAATTGATACTTACTGGCCAACCCAATCAACCGCCAAAGCTAAAGGCGCCAGGCCCATTCGCTCGAAATCCAGATCCAAAATCTGACCCTCCAGGGTGTTCAAATTGGTTACATTGAAATCAGCGCTAACTGTCGCTCGTCTAATTTCGCTACGGTCGCCAACGGTTAACCAGTACATCAAATCTAAACCAGTGACAATTAATTCACGGATAAAAAATCTCGGATAGCTTTGGCTTTTGGTGGTACAACTGTCACAGGTGTAAAATTCATAGGTAAAAGCATAGCTAAATAATTTACTGTTTAGTAATGGAAATTAATTGCTACGTATCAGAATTATTAAAATTAATTGGTTATTAAACACTACCTAAAAGGGTACGTACCTAAAAGCTTTATTTCTTGAAATTATTCTAAGTCCCAATTTTCGTATAATAGGACTTAACTTTCTTTCATGGGTCTTATGGTAGCTTTCTTAGGCAGGCTGAAGGTAGGAGTCTCCTACGTAAAAGCACGGGATATGCTGATGTTTTCTTATTGGTTGGTGAACATTGGAAATAGTCGTGACTTTGTTAGTTCTTGGAATTGTAGCTTATGCCTGACAGTTGATGGACACTTTGTTCCAATTTTCCAAGTTTTTATGTTTCCTGAACTATTACGAAACAAGACTGAAAGTGTGAGTCAAAGCTTCGTCAGAGAAAGACTTGAAAGGAACCGCCTTAGTTTTTATGCTTTTTGCTGGAAAGAGCTTTCGACTTTTTGACAAGGCGTCATTAGAAAAGAGGTTTACGGTAACCCGTGAGAGGCGGAGCTACTAGAACTATAAAAGCTTGTGTTTTGAGTCATTGTTGCTGGTAGGCTGTGTGCTGTTGCTGGTTGCTCGTTGCCTTGCCTTTGTCTGTACCCGTGAACTGAACTCTAAATCTTGTCTTTGTTATAACTTTGCCCTCTGCTTCATAGTAAAAGCCTAGTGTTCACTGATGCCTAAGACGAGCAACGATCCACAACCCTAACCGTCATAAGGCCTACACGGACCAGATTTCCACGCTTCCACATCAGAACTTTCGAAGGACCTCAAGGCCTCGTGACATTTGGTAGCAGAGCGTGGTTGGCTCTGTCTACTTCTAGATCCGAAGAAACTGCCAGTCAATCAGCCAGCCACCGCCCAGGCGAAGAATCCGAAGAATCGAAGATCAATTGATCCGTCAGCAATGAAAATCATCGCAGCCTCCTATCAGCTCCTGGTATTCACCCTCAGCGTCATCAGCCCCAGCGTCATTTCCGATCAGCTTCATCAGTCCGTCATCAGAGCCACCGAAGTCCCAGTCAACTCCCGCCAACCGAATCCAAGCCCCCGAAAATCAGAAGTCCGAGACGGCGGAAGACCAGTCCTACCTACCAGAAATCCGGTGATCCGTTCCACGATCAATCAGAACCCGAAGGAAAACTCAGCCGAAGAAGAAGGCTCAGGCGACTCCGAAGACGACGAAGATGATTCGCCCGATGCCAGTCACTGGACCGTATCAGATGCCTTTATCAGAACTGACGAACCTAGACTCTGACGCTGAAACGATAGACTCTCAAATGGACAATTTGGTTTGTATGTGCATGCTCTTGACTTAGACTTGACTTTGGTTACTGTTTTATTGTATTGTAATTTTGTAAGCTCCAGGTTCAACCTTGGACAAAGAATATTGAGTAATAACTCCCGGTTACAACCTGGGCCAGAGTGCTGTAGGACTGACTCCTGATACGCTCAGGCCAGTCCAGGGTCTTGCTGATTCCTGATACGCTCAGGCCAGCCAAAAGAGTAGCTAACTCCTGATACGCTCAGGCCAGCCAAGTGTAGACTGATTCCTGATGCGCTCAGGCCAGTCCAGAGTTTTCTTAGTTTCCCCTAAACCCTGTGTTGCTCCAGGTTCTTCCCTGGCCAGTCCTAGTGTTTGTTCTCCCGGTTATTAACCATGGCCAGTTTGAGTGTTAGCTGAGCTATATGTACTGCTTTTCCCGGTTCAGCCTGGGCTAGTAGCAGTTTTGTGTCCCCTCCTTTTGCTGTTATTGTAGTGAATTGTATCTTGTATTCTTCGGATGGAGAGGGAGGGAAGAGTTAGCAAAAACCCGAAGGCATAATTTTGTTCAGTGAGAGAAAATTTCAGTGAGTATGAAAACAAATGCTGATCATTTTTGACAGACAAACCAGAGCTCTAACAATTTTTCAAGTTTGCGAGTTTTCGAATTTACGTAATTCAACGGACAGAATTTTAACTGAAAACGGGTGATACGCATTTAAAGGTTTTTCGGACAGTTTGACGTAACCGAAAGCATACAGACTGACTGATTCACGATTTTGAGAGCACAGAGAGAGACAAATCAGCTTCTACTTGTTTGCATTTGCTTGAGATGAGATATGAATTTGAACACTTAGCTGAGATTTTAGTTTCTGAAAATTCGCACAGCTAGAAATCATAGATTTTAGAATTTTTGTTGCGGCATCCGACGTTTCCTGAGTAAGCTGACCAGACGTAGCAGTTACAGAAAAGCTTATTTGATTCTAATTTTGTCAACATTTTGATTAGCAGTTTTGTAACCTGACTGAAACGAATTTAGAAGTATTTTGCTAGAATTCCCCGTTTAATTTCGAGACCCCTGCGCAGTTTTTGTAAGAATTTATGAGTCAGTAAACTTCTGTAGTGAGTTTAGATCTTGAGCTAAGCAAGCGGCGTTAGCAGATCAAGATACCAGAAGCTATTAAGTTTACAGGTCCGAGCTAGATACGTTTGAGTTAATTCAGTTTTGAGTTACGGCGCGAAACAGATGCATTTCTGCGTAATCTCGAGTTTGAAGTTTCTGAGATTTCACTGACGTATCTTAGATTGACGTGCACCTCTTTCATGAGCGAGAGTAGTTTCAGCTAGTTGCTAGTTTTCCAGTTAGTTTTGCCTTCCGATTAAGGCCTGATGTAGTTTTGCCTTCTGATTAAGGCCGGTATTTGTCCTACGCTGCGGGTGTAGTGACCTGAGATTAGGGACCTGCGGGTGTCCCCACTGTTCTGATATTATTTGTTCCAGTGCATCTAGTTTCAATTTTAGTTGTCGATAGAGCTTTATGAAAGTACAGCCGACCTAGTACTCTGAGAGGTCGTCAGTTTCATGCTAGCATGGATTTTGTTCGAAATGATAGGATTAGCTGCAGTATTTTAAACTGATTTTTGTGAGAATTTTCCAAGAATTTAGTTGAGTGAGTGTCCAGTTACAGTCAGAGCCGCAAGCTACAGAAACGTTTGATAAGTGAAAGCACTCGCTTGGGTTTGAGCGATTTGACTTAGCATTTTAAATTATTAGAAGTTTTAGGTACGCAATTTGCAAAGGTAGGTAATTTTTAGTTTTAATGCAAAATGAGAAACTTTCCCTAAGGCTGCACTGCGGCTTGAATTGATATTCTGATCACAGCTCGAAAACCACACTCGAACAGTACGTATTAAGAGTAAGTGGATTAAACTGAACTTTAACACAGAGCAGAATACGTTTAGATACGCTTATAAATGAGCGCAAGTTTGAATACAGTAGCCATGTTTTATTCTCCAAACTTGGACTCAGAAAATAGGTGGTAAAGGGCCCATACTGCTTATTTGCTGATGCAAAAGATTACAAAAATTTTAAACTGTATTCGGACTTGATGTAATGGTGAACACTGAATGTGAGCGAACAAATTTGAATATCATTCAGAATATAAATTGGCTAGCAAGCCTTTAAAGCAATTTATGCTGAAGCTGAAGAGACTGGTTAATACATGAGCGGCGTTTTGAAAATGCTTGAATAATTTGAAAACTCGAAAATCTAATGAAAACTAATTGTCGCTCAATGGTTCTACAAGGACGGGACTGCGCAAATTTTGTGCAAGAACAATAGCATTATTTTCGGAATACAGCATTAATTAGTCTAGTAGAGATAATTTCGCGCAGTGCGTTAATTTTTAAATGAGAACTTGATGTAAGAGCCCTGACAAGGATTTCCAGGTTTTATCCTTGGCCAACTATCCTTATCAGATGGTCTTACGGTAGCAAGAATAGTGTAAATGAAGAATATGTGAAGTTTGAAGTGCGTATACGTGATTGTACCGTGTTCCTAATTAACGAAGGTGTTTCTCTGTACGGTGTATTTTTGTAGTGATTTATATTTTAATCTATTACTCACGATTTCGTTGTATTTTATTGGGAATCAAAATTTTAAAATTGGGAGTTGAGTAATTATTTAAAGTTTTGCTTTTTGCTTGGAGTCCAAAGCTATCACTTCAACCCAGACTCCTGAGTTACGGAGTCTAGGGCTTGGCTATACGAAATACTTGCACGGTAGTGAGGCAACTGCAATTGAGATGTCGTAAGTTAGCTCGCCTGACCGATCCTGACAGGTTCGTACAACCTCCCCACATGGCGACGAAATGTTTGACGACGCACAAGCTGGAACTGGCTGAATGTTGCTATGCCCCAGACCAGTAGCACCCAGCGCGTCCCTGCTGATCGGCGGCATTCGAGACTTTTTGAGTGATCTAACAGTTAGCCACATCCATACAAGCTTTCGTTTTTGCCGCCCTGACTCCGTAACTTGCTAACCGTCGGTTTCCGCAATAAGCTCTGGAACTTCCAAACAGACTTTGTTTCGTATATATAAGAATATATTTTGTACTGAAATAGCTAATATAATTTTACCGCGCAAGCAGTCAGACCCATATTATGTAGACTTTCTTATTGCAGACGTACGTAAATAATTAATGCAGTCAATTCAGAAAGTTTCCATAAATCTTACTCTTAAGCTCTAATTGCCAGACTCACTAGGATCCAAACTTTCTAAAATTTTTGAGTTTTGTATAATCTGCAGGAGCCAAAAAATTATTGCTTTGATCGAGAACTGTAGAATAAAATTAGATAAGCTTTCCCCAGGCAATATTTCTAAATTAGCTCAATTTATCGGAAGTTAGCTACCTACGTATGAGTTCCACTACTAGACCATTACGTAATACAGTTATACTGATCTAATTGATAACCGTAACGGTTTAAAAATTTGAATACGTATGCATCATAAATCATAATGTATCATAACGTATCATAAACTTTACCATCTAAATGGCTGCAAGTAATTTTGGTGTCACGGGGTAACAACATTTTTGATTTGTGTTCAAAAATTTAGTTAATTTTACAATGGTGTTATTGTAAATTGGTGCACGAAAAAATACGAATTTAGGATGTTCTAGCAGGGTTTGTTTGTACAGCAGTAAAACAGTACGTAACAGAATTCGTAATGTTTGGCTACCTCGTGTCTGATCTGCAGGGTCCAGCTAAGTCCAAGTTGAAGTGCCCAGAATGAGCAGTTAATGGAAAATTTTAGCCATTCGAAAAATTAGTTCTGAAGAAGGCAAGTACGTATATTCAGTGTTCATACGTATACGTGATAAATAACAATAAATAATTGATAACAGCTAATAATTGATAAATAATAAATTCATGCTACACAGCACTAAATTCTAAGTTTATTAATGTAATAATGATTCCCGTCTCTAATGATAAGTAAAGTTTACCAATCAAAATTGGCTCAGTTTGGACATATTTGTTATTCCAAATACCGTTTTCCAATTTCTAGATACATAGATACTGCGGTGAGAAGCGCTTAAAACCAGCAGAAACCAGAAACATATAAATGTAGTTTACCTAGTCCGATCATTTTACTTTCTCCATAAGGTTTGCGTCATGTACTGGATATTGGGCACTTTCTAAATTGGTAAATAAAAATAAGTGAGCAGCGTTTTTTATTTTCAGCAGATCTGCATTAAAGTTTGCCTTTATATTAAGGTACTATGAAAGTGTTATAAATAATTATAAATATACGTACTCAACATTTTTAAATTAACTTCTCATTAAAGTGAAGTTCCATCTCAGGTTTTGGTGATATTATGATGAATGTAAGAAAAGAACTAAGAAATTCAGTGAGTTATTTCGGACTTAAACTTTGAACACAAATTCAAAAACAAAGGCTCAAATTCTAACTCTTATAACTTTCTATTCTTTGGCCACATTCATTCAACAAACTTGAATACTAACGATTAAAGAAAATAATCAAAATACAAAAAATGATAAACTTATCTGGAATGTTAACGTGAATCGGATTTCCGGAATGTTATATAAGTGGGAATGTAAAGAGGGAATGGTGGGCGCAACAGCTCAGTAGATCAAAGACAAAATAAACTGGGATTGCCGTAGCTGTTCTTTGCCAACTGCGCAGGGCGCCTGTTTCCGGTCTTTGGGAACATAAGCTTTCTCCGCCCAGGAGGGCGTCATTTTTCGCAACAGGGGAGAGACAAGAATTATGTAAAGTTAAATTTTAAATTACAAAATTTTCTAAATTGCTGCTGTTTAATTAAACGGTTAAGTTGGATTTAGTAAGGAAGAAAGTTGAATTTTTCAGTAAAAATCTGCAAGTAAAATTTTTCGCTCAAAGTACCCCCCTTTAATTGCCAGAAAGTTGCCAAAAACCTAATTGCCTAATTTGTTCCGGCCCAGTTTCTGTTCTTTTAGGTGTCATTCCAATTAAAAAGCCTAATTTGTAAAACAAAACTTGGATTTCGTGCCAGAATTATATGCTTAATGTTAAAGTTTTGCCAAAAATTTGACTACGGAGCTTACGTATACAGTTGGCTTTATATATTAGCCGCAAGCATTCGTACGTAGTAATTATATACAAGCAGTAAGGATGCTAATACATATGGACATAGGTATACACAAACATATAATAGTCCACATAGGCATTGAATACATACCAGCATATCACATGTACACATACGCAGCAACATTCAAAGTTAGCACACTAAGCACACACCAACTTTAGCAGTTGCAATAGAACTACGTTTTGGCATATAAAATCTTAAGACTCCATCGTGTAGTGGTAATTGTTTTGGATTTGCACGCGCCCGCCCATAGATCGAATCACAGAACACTAACAGCAAAATGACAAAAAATTTTCTGTTCAACTGGGGTGAAATTATTTTTATTTGATAAATAATTTATGTATGCATACTTTACCGTACCCAATCATTGTCGTACTTTGTCGTATTTAATCATTGTAGTACTTTGTCATATCTTATTCGCATGTTAATCACTGTAGTTGCTTTGTAGTGCTTGCTTATCCTATATACTCTGTATTGTTACTGTACTGTATTGTATCTTGAAACAGGAGTTTCAACTTCTGAAGGGGTGAGTGATGTCACAGGTGTAAAATTCATAGGTAAAAGCATAGCTAAATAATTTACTGTTTAGTAATGGAAATTAATTGCTACGTATCAGAATTATTAAAATTAATTGGTTATTAAACACTACCTAAAAGGGTACGTACCTAAAAGCTTTATTTCTTGAAATTATTCTAAGTCCCAATTTTCGTATAATAGGACTTAACTTTCTTTCATGGGTCTTATGGTAGCTTTCTTAGGCAGGCTGAAGGTAGGAGTCTCCTACGTAAAAGCACGGGATATGCTGATGTTTTCTTATTGGTTGGTGAACATTGGAAATAGTCGTGACTTTGTTAGTTCTTGGAATTGTAGCTTATGCCTGACAGTTGATGGACACTTTGTTCCAATTTTCCAAGTTTTTATGTTTCCTGAACTATTACGAAACAAGACTGAAAGTGTGAGTCAAAGCTTCGTCAGAGAAAGACTTGAAAGGAACCGCTTTAGTTTTTATGCTTTTTGCTGGAAAGAGCTTTCGACTTTTTGACAAGGCGTCATTAGAAAAGAGGTTTACGGTAACCCGTGAGAGGCGGAGCTACTAGAACTATAAAAGCTTGTGTTTTGAGTCATTGTTGCTGGTAGGCTGTGTGCTGTTGCTGGTTGCTCGTTGCCTTGCCTTTGTCTGTACCCGTGAACTGAACTCTAAATCTTGTCTTTGTTATAACTTTGCCCTCTGCTTCATAGTAAAAGCCTAGTGTTCACTGATGCCTAAGACGAGCAACGACCCACAACCCTAACCGTCATAAGGCCTACACGGACCAGATTTCCACGCTTCCACATCAGAACTTTCGAAGGACCTCAAGGCCTCGTGACACAACGAAAATATGTTTAAAAGACGTTTTATGCAATTTATCATAAAATATTAAGCAATAAATAAATCACTGTCTGGGCTAAATCCCAGGACTTCATAGCACACACACCCCCCCTTCACAAAGGCTTTAACTCACTATGCTGGGCGTCATAATCCATGCTGATGATTCGTCCAGCTTCACTGCCAATGGCCTTCTTATTGAGAAATTCCTCGGGCGAGGCAATGGAAAAGGAGGTCACATCGTCCCCAGTCGACACATACACATCACTGGGTGGTCCTGAAACAGTAACACAAAATAAAGCTGGACTGGGAAATATTAACCTATAATTAAATATAATTCTAAAGAATGTGTGAAATATAATTCTTAAAAAAGACAATTGAAAACCTAAACTTTGGGATCGACGAAGCGAGAGTCATACTAGCTATGGCTGATGGGGAGAGACAAAGGTTAGCGCCAGCCATGTGCAGGAGGGGAAGTTCTGGGGGGGGGGGGTGAAGGGCGGCCGAAGGCGGCCGAAAACCCGGATTTTTTCGGGTTTTTACCGGAAAAATCCGGATTCTGGGGGGGGGGGTAAGGGACCACTCTGGGGGGGGGGGGGTGAGCTCAGGTCTGGGGGGGTGACCCCCCCCCCAGCACACGTATGGTTAGCGCCCTCATATAGCCTCTTGGCTGTGTAGCCCGGCAATAACAATAACAACAACAACAACAACTTTGGGATCTAAAGTATCTTCCTGGCATAAAAGTCAAAATATGGCCAGCCCACAGAAGTTCAACCCAACCAAGTTGATTCACAACACCGCTGTTGGCAAGACTTGAGAATTTCAAACGAAATTCCTACATTTTCGAAATTTCGCAATTTTCCACAATTTCAAAACTGTTTCAAAACTGCTTTTTTTCTTTCTTTTCTCACCATCAGCTCTGCAGTCCTTTCCATTCATATTTCCAATGGTGACAGCATTAATGAACCCATCGCGACATGTGCACTCAAAAGAGCCCTCATTATTGGTACAAATCTGAGAACAGGTATCGTTATAGGTGGCACACTCGTCGATATCTGTAAAAAATTAACAGAAAAAATAGTCACAAATTCTTAGAACTACGTACGTACATAGGCGCTCAATTTAAATTAGAGTACCAATTAGTAATTAGAGTATTTCGGAAAATTTTCAACAGTTTCGCAAATTCTCATAAATATTTGAACTTGTCGAGTTGTCCGGTGCCCATGGTGGGGTAACTATTGGCATTTTGAATCAAACTTTTGGAAATGAAAATAGGTTAAATCTTTACAAAACTTATAATTCGTTAAAATCCAAAAAAGTGTTAAAGTGTTAAAAATACAAATCTAGTGTTAAAAGTGTAAAACTGTAAAAAAACTAAACTCTTCAAAAGTCTGAAAACTACATAATGACTAACGAATGTAAACTTGTTTTTAATATTTTTACTTTTTCTACAATTTATATATATATTTTTAATTTTGTATATATATTTTTAATTTTGACGGCGTAAGTTTACAAAAATCGCTTATCCGCGTTATACACCCAAATGATGTATATAGAAGCTGGTCAAAAAAGGTATTTAGTACTCATTTTGGGCTACGAAACACGTATTATGATGGTACAATTCCCTTATTTTGAATATTTTGATATTTTGAAAAATGGGCGTTTTCCACATGGCACGGAAAAAATTCCTGGGGGTCCACAATTTTGGGGGGACTTCCCCCGTTCCTCCCCCCTGGTTACGCGCCTGCGCAGGGGTCAGGGGGCGCAGTCCCCCAAAAGTTGAAGACAATTTTTAATTTTGGAGTAAGTTTGCTCTTAAGAATTTATAATTCTTTTGCTTGAACAGTTAAGAAGATTGCGTATTTTAGTTAGCTATGTCAAGCCAAAATAGAAACAAAAACAAAACATATACGTACATAAGGCAGAAAATATATAAGCAACTGCAGACAAACGAATGAATGTAGAATCGAAGAAGTAAGCGGGGTTCTGGGGGAGGCAGCCCCCCCCCAAGAGGAAGCCAGCGTCCAAACTACACAAATTGTCTCAAGAAATTAATTTAGCCCACCCTTGAAATTCCACTGGCATTTTTTTGTGGGGGGGGGGGGGGGGGGGCCCCCACTTTTCGGAGCCCCCCACTTTCGCCCCCCCCCCACTTTTCGGCAAGCACCCACCCACTTTTTTGGGGGTCGCCCAAAAGTGTCCAAAAATTAGGGTTTTGAGGTCAAATTTTCAAAAAGTTTCTCAATTTTTAGCTAATTTATGGACTTATAAGCTCATTTTAAGCTTAAAAACAGCGATTTTTTGCGTTTTTACGTTAAAAATGCTAATTTTTCTCTAAAACTTTCGGTATATTCTTACCTTTGGCTCGCCCCCCCACTTTTCGGAAGCCCCCCCCCACTTCCCCCTCCCTGGGCCCCCCCCCCCCCCCCACTTTCAACACCCTAAAAAATGCCAGTTCCCACTACCGAATTTTTCGGCTGCGTATTTTTAAAGCCGACTGCGTAAATGCGTAGAATGTGTGCGACAAAAAGTCGTGCAACCAACGGGAATTTTGGCTGGGTGAGGAGCCCCACAAAAGTAGAAGTATTTTTAAAGCAGGACCTCCTGGATAAATTTTCAGTATACGTAATGGTAATGTTCGGGTAAAATTTCAGTTTTCTCTGCTATGAAAATAAAATTTAAAGTAAAAAGGTTTAAGGAAATGCGTATTGCTATAAAACACAGAATACCAAGTAGAAGACTATGTACAAACCATGAGTGAAAAGCTGACAAACTGGGCCAAACAATTTTGCAATCAATCAACCAATTCCAGGTTTTTCCCAGGTTTTTCCAGGTGTTTACCCAAATTCCAGGTTTTTCCAGGTTTTTCCAGGTGGCATGAACCCTGGTATTAACAAGATTAGCCAGTAAAAATTTATAATGGTATTGCAATAAGAATTTTAATTCCAACACGCATGCCCAAAATGTCACCAAAAATTTCCAACAGCACAGACCCACCTATACATTCACGTTTGTCCTTTGGATCGGGCACATAACCATTGCGACAGGAGCAAACATAGCCACCGTCACGAAGATCTGTACAAACATGCTTACAGTGTCCATTGTTGTCGCCACAGCTACCTTTTTCGTCTGCAAATATACAATATCAGGAAACTGAAAACAAATGACAATGTGCAAAAATAACGACAAATTTCGAAATCCAAAGACAAAGTATATAATGAGGAAATTGCGCCTTAAAGCCAAACATCAAGCCTAAAAACTACACGGAAACGTAGACTTCCTGTCTACAAATACACAATGAGTGTATCAGAGAACACTTTAAAAATGGGCAATACAAAAATTACAAAATTCAAAATCCAACTAAAACTGCTCCCAATCCCGAAAGTCAAGCCTCAAAAATGAAAGCGCTGACTTTTAGAGTCTACCTGCTAGCGCCTGCAGAACTTTAACTACGGAATGCAATTCATATCTTGTCTAAATTTATCATTCATTCGTAAAACTGTTTTGGAAAGAGTCCACAACAAAGTGGGGAAAACCCTTCGAAAAAATGTTAACACTTACGGCAACCATTTTCATCAGACTGATCGCCACAGTCATCGAACGAGTCACAGATCGACCCGCGAGGTATGCATTTATGATTAGTACATTTAAATTCTGAAATAGGAAAAATTACAGAAATACAGTCACAGTCACTCATTTTAAACGAGAAATTAAAACAATCAAAAAACTTGACATACATTTTTCTAAAAACATCTGAAAATTAAGCTGAATACAGATGACAGTTGACCCTTTTTACACACGATACCCCCCCCCCTTCCCCAGCCTTCAACCAATATGCGGATTGTAGTCTAGGCTTGAAACCTATGTACCATCTTCTGTACAGGGAACCCGTTTCTGACTACAGATTGCCAACGTTTCATCCGAGTGGTCGCCGGGGCCACAGTCAAAGTTGCCATCGCAGACTCGCAGGACATTCAGGCAGCGGGTTCGCGTAAAGTGGCATCGGAATTTCAACGGTGCTGGACAGTTTCGTTCCACTGAAAAAAAATATAAAAACATCGGTTACAAGACCAAAAGAAAATCAATCGAGCAGAAAAAATAATGGTATATTCGACTAATTTGACAGGAACCAAAGGCTGGTTCCTGCCGTCTACAGATTTTCAAAAACCTAAAAAATAGTCATCTTACGAAGTTTTTTATTTTTTCAAACTTCTTTTCATGCAAAAGAAGGTTTATGCGTTTGACGGTTCAGAAAATATATAAATTGCTGCAGCATAAATGTGCCGCTAAATCAGTATGAACGAAACAATGTTACGTTACGGGCTTGAACAGAAAACAGGAAACAATAAACAACAAAATTGATTCAACTAAAAATACAACCCAATGCCTGATCACAGAAAGTAACGACGAATCTTACAACAAATAGGATTATCTTCGTCCGAATTGTCGCCACAATCGTCCTCACTGTCACACAAAAATCGACGACTAATGCAAACCTGCAATAATACAAATTAAGGTTTTGTACGGCTTGTATATGTAAATTAAAATTTAGTCACTCGTTCATTAATCCACTGTTCGGATAGTTTAGATACGATTAGAAAGGTACATATGTGAATGTCCATGAAAGGTATATACGTACAATGTATAGGAACTCGTTCAAGCTTTACTTCAACTACTGTTGCCTAGGTAGATGGTAGATTAATTGGTAGCACACCGCCGGGTGTTATCCGAAACTGGAAAATTAGACTCCTACCAAAGGTCTCAGGTATTGTCGTGAGTGACCATCCATCCCCCCCCGACCCCGACTTTCCTGCCCCTTCTAAAAATTTTGGCCTAGGGCCTTTTCAAGAAAGGGTTGAGTAGAGTGGAGTAGAGTTAAAAATAACGGTTTTAACTCGCTTTCTCTCCACTCAAGCTTAAGTTTCCCTCTTTTAGCTCACTTCATGAAAAGGATCTAGTTAATTTTAACTGGTACTCTACCCTTTCTTGAAAAGGCTCCTAGGAAAATTGCAGAACACCAGCAACAACCCTAGCTTCGTGAATAACTACATTTTACACAAAAACTTTTTATATAAACGAATAAATCATTATGCAGCTCTAAGTAAATAAATGGGCTCACCCCAGTACCACATTCCCACTCGTACTCCGTACAGGAGCGAGTATAGTTGTAGGGAGCGCAGTCGCGTTCATCCGAGGCATTGGCGCAGTCCTTCTTTCGATCACAGACATACTTGGCCGATATACAGGTTCCATCTTCCTTGCATTTAGTCTTAAACAAAATAAAAAACAAATAAAATAGTTGTAAAAACGTCCATAAAAACACAAAACATTAAGAATGAAATGAAAGAAATTTTTCCAATGAAAATCACAATAGAGAAAAGTAGAAAGCACACACTGAATAAATTATTAGAAAAGAGAATACGCCACTGTTTATTAGACGATCAATCAAAACCGTCAAATTCTCATTTTTTGACAAAAAAGAAACTTTGAAAAAACCGAAAAAACATTTTCATAAAACGAGGTTTTTACCTTTCCATGGGGACAGTGCTTGTCATGACAGTTAGCTTCATCCTCACCATCCGGACAGTCTTTCTGTCCATCGCAGACAAATTTGTCTCGGATACAGCGGTCATTGCCGCAGCGAAATTCACTCTCCGAGCAGGGTCTGGAAGTGCCACCTATAATAAGAAAATAGTGAAGCGCTGACATTCACCTACAGAAAAAAAGTGGGAGGCTAGGTTGGACACTACACTACAAAGAAAGAAAGGACAGATAGAAATGGGTGTCTGCAAGTAGAATAGTGATACATTTACTTTTAATAGTGTATACTTAAGAAATGAAAGCTTAGACATGATGCTGAGGAGTATAAGTGAGTCTATTGTCTGCATATGGTGTTTTTGGATGCTACTCGAGAAAACTGGGGTTTTTTGGATGCTGCTCGAGAAAACTGGGGTTTTTGGATGCTACTCGAAAAAACTGGGGTTTTTGGATGCTACTCGAGAAAACTGGGGTTTTTGGATGCTACTCGAAAAAACAGGGGTTTTTGGATGCTACTCGAGAAAACTGGGGTTTTTGGATGCTACTCGAAAAAACAGGGGTTTTTGGATGCTACTCGAAAAAACTGGGGTTTTTGGATGCTACTCGAGAAAACTGGGGTTTTTGGATGCTACTCGAAAAAACAGGGGTTTTTGGATGCTACTCGAGAAAACTACAAAAATTATTTACATACATCATTCATCACCCAACTTTGACTTTTAACCCAAACCAACCTCCTCCTGAATTAAAGAGCGCACTCGAAGAAAACTGGTCAACTTATGACGACGAGACCAAATTACATACATCGTCACAATGCTCTGCCATTACTAACAATTAATTAGCAAATAAGTTTAAGAAAAAGTGACTGTACCAAACTGAACCAAAAAATAAAGTAAAAAACCCATAAACACCAAAAATCGCCATCGAAGAAAAGAACCGTACCACAGTCCGGCGCCTCTTCGTCTGAGCGATCACCGCAATCATCTTCCCCATCGCAGAGCCACCGGCGTGGGATACAACGCGATGTGGAGGCGCACTGGAAATCACCGATCGGATCACAGGGCTTACAGTTGGCCTTATCCTCATCCGAGTTGTCCCGGCAGTCGTCCTGCCCGTTACAGAAGGCCCAGTCCGGGACACACCGATAGCTGCTGGCGCACTCTGACCAGCCCACCGGGCAGGTACGGCTCTCTGAAAAAGAAATAATTAATTGAAACATTAAAGCCACAAGAACGAAAATCGTTGGGTTGGCGAAAAAAGTGCGGGTGGGGTGAGTGGGAGGCAGCCTCCCCCCCCCCCCCCCACTGAAATAATCTAAAAATGCCAAAAATACAGTGAAAAATAGCCTGTGTTCTACATATACTCCTATAAGTATGCTAAAAAGTACTCAAAATTGAGTTTGGGTACCAACATAGACGATTTTTGACCAAAATATTCCGGCGACGCAGGAAAATTTTGACCAAAAATTCTTAAAATTTGGCATTTTCTGGGAACCTTATAGTGAGTGGAGGGGGGGGGAGCCCAAAAAAGGTGGGTGTGGGGCCGAGTGGGGGGGACCCGAAAAGTGGGGGGACACCAGTAAAGTAAAGCCAGAATCACTAGAACGGATCCACAATAATTGTGTATACAATGTGTGCTTAGCGACTGCTAATAGTAGATGGTTACGGAAAAACAAACCTCACTGCAAATGGACTCCATCCTCTGCATTCGGAGTATACAAGAAAGATGTTAACACTGCTTGAACATGAACAAAAAGACTCTTCTGTTTTGGGCTATGGCAATGCCTTAGTGACTGCAGGGCAGGCATTTTTCATTATTTCTTTATGATTAGTGCCTTGTATCCTTCAAGGATCTGCCTGTCATCCCGCGTTTACTTAATTTTCTTGATGTCAAATTGAATTGAAAACCTACGGCATTCTTCAGGTTCATCGCTACCATCTCCGCAGTCATCGTCAGCATCACATTTCCAAGCCTTCGGAATACATTTACCATTACCACAGGCAAACTGTTCGGGGGTACAGGCACCAACTTCTACAATAAACAAAAAGGGTGAGTGAGTACACATGCCTACCCAGGACAAACAAGAAACTCATAACAGCACTACAAAAGGACAGAAATTATAAAGCAAAAATAAAAAACAAAAATAGCAAAAGTCGTACTGCAAAATTTATCAGACTCGTCTGTGCCATCCCCGCAGTCGTCGTCACCATCGCACAGGTATCGCTTGGGTAGACATCGACCAGTGTTGTTGCACTTTACCATCCAATAATCACATGGCTTATCTGAGAAAAACGCAAAAAATATGTTATCAGAAAACACATAAGATTAAGAAGCTGATTTTGGATATTTCAATTAAAGTTAGATATTTTTTAGGAAAACAAAATTTAAAAAAGTCTAGTAAAAAAGCTGCACCATTAATGATTGTTTTACCAACTAACTGAAGCATGGCAAAATCAATCAAAAAGTCGCTTTCTACACCAAAACAATCAAAATAGCTCATTCAGAATGCAATTCATTTATTTCAGAATTCATTTAGAGTGCGATGCGAGTATCTAACTAAACAAATTACAAATTTTCTTCATCCGTCACCTCAAACCCACCATCCCCAACTCCCCCCAAACATTTTGAAATCCTAGTCTCTGGACTTACCACAATCCTTTTCATCAGAGCCATCAGGGCAATCCTCGCGACCGTCACAGACCAAAAATGGCCGGGTACAGTTGAAATCGTCACACTGAAATTCCCCAGGACGACAGACAGGTGTCGCTAAAATACAAGAAAGCAGAAAAAATTTAAACACAAAAAACAGATCGTTTCACTGAAGAGATAACGAAGAGGCCCTAAAAAACTAAAATAATTGACTTTGACACCAAAAAACGTAATTCTTTTTGATTACAAAAAAGGCGGGCACGTACGACATTCGCCGGGCGGTTCATCAGAACCATCCTTGCAGTCCTGCTCACGATCACAGATCCATAGCTGTGGAATGCACCGCTAAAATTAGTAAAAGAATCAGGGATAAGCAACAACAACAGAGGCCCAGGTACGTAAGCACATTCGTTTACATTGTATAAGGACATCTAGCTCCCGTAGTCTAGCCTGTTTTTTTCAAAACTACTATTCCATCAAAGAGACACATTTTTCGTTCTGTACATTATACCATTTGAAAAACTCCAACAGATTAACTGCTACAAAACTGAATCGAATTTTATAGATTTCGGTACTGTGTATAGCATCACAACAAGCCCAATTACTCCGGCTTTAAACTTTTAAACAAAAAAGAGAAAACAGAAAACAAACCAACAATCTAACACATCAAGAAAATGAGGTAAACGCGGGCTAGCAGGCGGATCCATGAAGGATACAAGCATTAATCATAGAGAAATAATGAAAAACGCCTGCCTTCAGTCACTAAGGCAAAGCCTGAGGACACATTTCATTATTTCTCTATGAACAATCTAACACAGTTATCTTCCCTCCCTCCTATCACCCAAATGCAGAAAAACTTTCAAAACTATTTTTAATGTGCGGGCAGATGTTTACTACATACATCGTCTCCAGAGCCGCATCGATGCTGATTTAGGCTACAGTTAGCAATACAGGATCTTCCGTCCGGCTGTAGAATGAAGTGGTCCGGACAGGCGCAGGAGAAGCTGTGGCCACCAGGCGATATCAGACAGAGATGGGTACAGCCACCGTTTCCGGGCTCACACGGATTGGAGCCTGAAAAACCATTAAAAATTACCAAATCACGAAGAAAAACTTAACACAAAGGGATAAGAGCAAACTTACTTGACCGGTACCAGTGGTACGCATACCACTGGTAGGCAAAACTATTGTTAGAAAACCAGAGCTTTGTGAATTCGGTTACGTAACCAATTCGTTTTCAAATCACTGGTATCCAAACAGGTTGTTGATATGGATACCAGCGTTTTTCGAATACGGGCCTTTTTAGGAAAATTTTAGAAAAAAGCAAATACAGGTTTGGGCTACGAACCAGAAATCTGCCTCAGCGGATGAATCACATGCAGATCATTGGGCAGTTGGATCGTATTTTCCAGCGTTTCTTGATCCTTTCCTGAGAATTTTCTGGCTCGATAGACGCCCTTCAGATTCCAATCACTCCAGTAGAGCCAATCATCGAACACGCTCAGCGAGAAAATGTGCGGTGCATGAACTCGCAAATGGCGAACATTTGAGCCATCAAAATTCATGTAACTAAAACAAAAGAAAGGCATAAGAACAAGTTGATCGGTAAGTAAGCCTCTCTTGCAAAAATCAAAATCATCATTGAATTCGCTCTTTTCTGAGTTTTCGTGACTTTTGGTAAAACCATTTGCAAGGAAAGGGCACAACATTAGGTTAAGAACAATCCTATTCCAGGCAAGAATTAAGCAAAGTAGAAAAATGGACAATTTGCAACAATGTCAAAACATTACCTGGGAAGCTCTTATTGGAATGCCAACTCATTCATTTCAGAAAGCATTAAGTTTATGACTAATTAAGGGGGGGGGGGCTACGAATTTCACTAAAAGTTCGATGTTGGAAAAGCTAGCTAGTCTTTTGCCATATAATAGTATTAGGTTTAGTGTAAAATAGTTTAAAGGTTGAAAGAATTCCATGCAGCGTAGCGTCTGTGTAGCCATCAGAAGTTGGTGTTGTCGGTCCAAGCTCGACATGATACGTATACAAACTTTGCCTCGCCCTGATCGCTATGCGCAAGGTACGGTACCCAAAAAAGTTTCCAGAAATAGCACTGACATATAGCGCTTTGATATCGTGTAAAATAATCCTTAGATCAGTGTATACTTTTCTGCGCGATTCAATCAAAGTGCGAAAAATTGGGTGTTGTAGGTCTATACGGGTGGAGGTTAACTAACGTCTAATGAGCTGTAGTTTATCAAAGGAGCCCAACTTTGCTCCAATTAATACTCCAAGTATCTGTCTTAACTTATGTAAAAATGACGTAATTTCGTTAATCCCTGCGTTCGCAGTGCTAGATTACATAATCGATGTTGTCGCTGTTTTTTGGTGCCATTTCGAAGATGTGAGTCAATTACTCCAAAGTACTGTGGCAGAATCGGCTGAAACTTTCCGCATTACAGGCCAGTGAGTGTACCAAGATGTTCAGAAAGCTAGGCCACTAAACCTCGCTTCAGTGTTCAGAAATGCTAGATTGATTTCTCGAAGTATGGATGGCGATCGCTCCAAAACGCTCTAAGACAGTTGTAAGTGCATGCTGAACGAAGGGAGCGTCATATCGAAAAGCGGATTTCATATTCGGATTCAGCAGGTCAAATAACCCCTGTAAGCACGTTTTCGGCAAAATCAGAGACAAAAAATTTTTTGACCCCATTTTTACTGCGCTTAGCTAGCTTTTCAGGCCTAAAAATAAGGGTTATTTCTTAACAAAAAGTTTGCTAGCACACAAACCAGAAAACCAAAACCCTCGAAACTTACAGACAGTTTGCCCCTACTAGAGCCTAATATTTGGTAAAAAGCTGGGGTAGGCTAGGGGCTGTCAATTTTATTAGATCGAAAACGGCGCACGGTCACATAGCAGCTTTTTGTCAAATTTCAAGCTTTGAGCTGTTATAGCTGAAGAAGGAAGAAACGCTCGAACGCCGGAATACTTTTAATATTTAGCACTAATAACAGTTAACATTTGTGGCAAAATGTTTCAGAATTCGTCAAACCGTTAATCCACCAGAGTTCAGAAAAACTTTTTCAAAAAACCCACTTTTCGCACCAAAATTTCGACTTTGGCGTAGTGCCAGAATCGATGTGTGTTAGATATAATAATGCCCACTACGGACTATTTAACCTTGATATGTTAGCTAATCATATGCCAAAACGTAGGTCTCTCTGAAGAAGTTGGGCAAAACCGTTCGTAGCCCCCCCCCCTTAAGGTGGTGATTCCCTTTGGTCACATAAAGTTTGCACCATTATTACTCATTCATTACTTGGAGTTGAGAAGCCATTTTTATATCAAAATGTAGCTTGACATTTTCTCTTTTTAATGCATGCCATGAAACTAATGTTGCTTTTCTAAAATATTTTTAACCCATTTTAGAAGAAGTATAATTTTCCAGAATTTTTGTAGACTCAAGTAAATTTTTTCGCGAGACATCGGTTATACCATTCGATACCTCCATCAAATAGCTGGGGACATTTTTTTATTTATTGTGAAATCCCTCTTCGTTACAGAGAAATAAGCTGAAATGTGTGCGTAACCTGTATTTTGCCTACTTTTTCCAACTTTGTCAAGCGATTACTTTAGCTACAAAGCAGCAATCGGGGCAACTAAAAAATCGTCCCTGGGTATATTTGTGCAGAACACATTTGTTCAGTAGCAGCCCTCCACCTTGCATGGTGAATGCTTCACAATCTTTGAAAAAAATTGGTCGTGTTTTTGCGAAAACTACATTTTTATGATAGCAGCCCACAGGATAACAGTTGGAAAACGATCATGCATCGGATAATTTGTCCCTGTGAGACCTTCAGATCGACGCCCTTATGTTGATTTTACGGCTTGCGTAGTTCAAGAAATGTTGGATTATTTGATTTCTGCAAAAATGACAAGTTTTCGACGCCAAAACAATAACATCGGCTATATCTCACGGGAGAGAAAAGCTAGAAACTTACTTTAAAAGGCAAAAATGTGAAGCTCAATGAGATCTTTCGAATGAATATAGTTATAACTGTGTAGCAGCTGTCAAACGTTCAGAAATTGGGAAAAACCACTCTGACCGGAAATCTCGAATTTTTGAATCGAGATTGCGCGGGGGGTGTTAGAACGCTAAAAGAACTTATTTTGGAAAGTTTCATCAAATTTCATCTTGATTTACGCCGCCAAAGAACAATATGTGCCCAAAGGGAATCACCACCTTAATTGATAGTTAACTGACACTACTTTTCAGTTCCAAGGAAAATGCCCAAAAGTAATATGAAAAATCTGTATCTAACCCAATGACATTTAAATGCGCATCAGCATAGAACAGCTTTTCGGCAAAGAAATCCACTGCCAACGCATTAGGCCAGCCCATATTCTCTTCTGCGATTTTGGTAAAATTGGTTCCATCAAGACCCAGTCGACCAATGTAGGGCGAAAGACTCCATTCCGTAAAGAAAAGGTATCTGAAAAAGCAAAAAGCACACCAATCAACTCAGAAAAGACCGAGACATTGCACGCAAGTTGGCATGTCAGGAAAGCAAAGCAGGACTTATTCAATAAACCTTCAGACATTAAGCAAACCGTTTGCTCTATAAGGGAACGGATTTGTCTCTACTAAAAACAAAAACTTGGTTTGCTTTCCTGCTTTACAACTCTAACTCTGGACTGCACTAAAAAAGTGTTAGTTCAGGGTATATTTTACTGGGGCGGGGGCGGGCCACCCCCGAAATCGCCCCCTCCCGGGATTTTTGCTTCCCCCCGGGAATTTTTTGGGTACCCAAATTTTCGCCAAAAATAGACAAATTTTCAAAAATTTTCCGGCTTCGCCGGAGATTTTTCGTAAAAATGGCTATTTTAAGCCTAAATCCAGGCATTTTTGAGAACTGTTGTGTTTCTACATGCAAAATACGCCAAAAATTACCATTTTTGGCTCATTTTTGCAAAAAATCCCCCCCGGGCCCGGGTGAGCCCTCCCCGGGAAGCCCCCCCCCGAAAACAAACCCTTAAAAATACCCTGGTAATAGCTGTGAATAACAGAAGGCGAAGTCAGATTTTTGAATGGGAATTGAGGAACTTAATCTTCTGCTATTCTGCTGTTATTCTTAAACTTTTGGAGCAGCCTACGGTTAACCAGATAGCGATGCTGTAGAGAGTTTGTAACAAATAATTGCCTACCAGAAGCATCCATAGACAGGCTGATAGCTACAGTGGGCCGAGTTGAGACAAACACTGCTCTTGACGTGTCTATGACGAAAAACGACGAAATCCGTAAGTTCACACTGTTACTGTCACGATCGATGAGCAACAAGTAAAAGCAGATTTCAAAACGAACCCTTTCGGCGAATGGATAGCCAGGGCTCGCGGCTGAGTGAACCGGTTTTCCAGCAGCGTTCGACAGTGCGATCCGTTCAGTTCACAGACTCGCAGCTCCCGATCCAAACGATTCAGATAGTAAAGTTTCCTGCAAACACCAACATTACATGAAAGCTAGCAAGGAAAAACTGCAAAACGTGCAGAGAAACAATTTCAATAACAGTAGAAAAAACAAAAACTCTAAAAAAGCGTGCTAACTTTTGAGAAGTGATCGCTGAAATGTAGTATAACTGTCTGGTTAAGAACTAGGAAAATTCAAAACTCACCATTTTTAACACACATAACATGGATTCCTACTCAAAACCATACGATATTTCTCAAAGTTCTAGCCATTTTGGCACCTTCCGAAATTATATGCCATCAGAGCCCAAACCTTTTAACCAATCTTTTAACAAGTTTATTTCATTTCTGCAAAATTTATTCTATAAGAATGAGGAGGACTAACCGTCCAATCCAGTCCACCGCCATTCCTTCCATCCCCTGAACGGCGTGCTTGAGAACGACCTCAGTCCGGGGCGCCTCGTCCGGTCGCATATCCGCCAATCGCATACGGAAGACCTTCTGCTCTCCCTGGTCCAGAAAATA
Organism: Trissonchulus latispiculum; assembly: GCA_030248195.1. Taxonomy (NCBI): domain Eukaryota; kingdom Metazoa; phylum Nematoda; class Enoplea; order Enoplida; family Ironidae; genus Trissonchulus; species Trissonchulus latispiculum. The sequence goes on from JASAND010014798.1 coordinate 47,957, forward strand.
CACCATCTGTTCGGACCAATCAAAATCCAGGGAAACCACATTGTCAAAACCACGTGACATCAGCCCATAGTAGCGACCGTCCAATGTTAGATTTCTAATGTAGTGACGATTGGCCAAAATGATCCACGGTGTAGGATCTAAATGTAACAAACAATAAATTATCGTAGAATCATCAACAGGGCACACTTTAAAGTATCCCTCCCTGCACCCCATTTTTTCGGGGTTTGTGGTCTTGTTACACAGATTGAACCCGTCACAACCCCTGTAACAATGGAAGAGAACACAACTCGATTGACTTTATAACGCCAAAGCAATCTTGAGAAAATTAGTTAGCATTTTGTAATGAGCTATTTTGCTTTCCCATTTACGCATAACTCACCTGGAAAAGACTGAAGGACACCTAAGAGTCTGAAACTTATTCCCAGATACAACAGTTTAACTAAAAAGGGGCGTACATACCTCGTTTCAGCAGTTTGCACGTAAACTCGTCTGGTTCCAGCTTATAGTAGGATGTATTACAGAAACATTTGTAGCCGCCATCCTTATTTTCACAGCCCTGACTGCACGGATAGATTCTATTTTCATTACACTCATCAACGTCTAAAAAAAGTAAAATCAAAGAAAATTATTAAAAAGAATAGAAATGATGCAAAATGCACAATTTTTACTCATACGCTCAAGTGAGATAAGACTGATTTCCTAAAGCGACAACAAAATACTTACCCAAGCAGGTTCTATTATCCTTTGGATCAAGCTTGAATCCGGGGGAACAACTGCACTGAAATCCAATGGGGAGATCAATGCAGATTTGTTCACAGAGACCGCTATGTCCTCCGGCCGCTCCATGCATGCACTCGTTAACTCCTGGAAAAAAAGAGATGCAATCGCAAAATTAACTCAAAAATGACTAAAGATAAAAATTATTACACAAAAACAACTGACAAGATTCCCACCAGCTGCTTTCAGTTTTCAAATGTTTATTTTCTCTACACAACACCAATTCTAAGAACAGAGCTAAATCTCGAGATGATTAAATTAAATATTTATTCAATATTTCATTCAAAAAACCCCATACCGCATTCTTCGCTTTCATCAGACTGATCAGGACAGTCAAAGTCGTGATTGCAAACAACGGACTCGTCCACACAATGACTTCCATCCTTGCAGAGGAACTGCCCAGAGCCACAGGTGCCAGATTCGCTCACAGTGGCATTTACAACTAGAAAAGCAAGAAAACACACCACTAACTGAGGTAGGAATGCGGCAGTGTTTAATGGTACTGTTACTGAGACTAAAGAAAATAGCTGAAAAAATATACAGCTGCGGAATACATTTCCACTTTCCATGAACAACCTTTGCTGTATTGGAAGTTTTAACATTACATTTTTAGTACAAGCAATCACTGGCGGATACAGGATTTGGTGACCGGGAGGGGGGCGATAAAATTTTTCACCGAGGGCTCTGGGGGAGGGGGCAGAAGGTGAAGAAATTGTTTAGTTTTGCAATAAAATCGGTCTTCGGATCTTTAATTCTTTTAATTTTGAAGAACTGAGAATATTTTTTAAAAGACAACACATTTTTAGTTAATAAAAATAGTATTTTTTTCCGAAATACCTGATGCTTTACAAGCTTTTTCTTCAGAAATGCACTAAATATGCCGCTAAAAATGGCGCGACTTTTTTTGGGTTTTACCTTTTCCCTATTTTTCTCCATAATTTTTCCTACCTTCGAATCGCGACGGGGGCCGCCCCCTCCGCCCCCCTGGACCCGCCCCTGCAAACAATTAGTATATACGTACCGCAGCCAGCCTCATCAGAATGATCGCCACAGTCATCCGAACTGTCACAGCGCCAGGCCAACGGAATGCAGCGCTGATTGTCACACGTGAAGTAGGAGGAGCCACATGTTTCATATTCTGTAAAAAACAAAGAGCAGAACATACTAAATAAAATAGCATGTTAAAATATAAAAAGCAATCGGTTTCCGCTGGTGGTAATAATATTACGTTATAACGGAAAAGTCGATATGTATTTTAATAGCTGATGTAGAAAATTTAATTGGAAACTTGAAGGTTAAAAGGTGCAGCAAAAACTGAAATTGTCGATAGAAAATGGAGTGAAATTTTCAGAAAAGTTTATAATATAAATATGCCTCCAAGCAGCTAACGATTTGAACGATAATGTCATTAAATGGCAACGAGTAGCCGAAACTGTACGCGCATCGAGCGAGACACTTGGTTTCCCATTTTTTGCCAACCTTTTTACCTCCCTAGCAGAATCAAAAACTACCGTCTCGAGAGGAGAATGTTTACTTCCAGAAACTCGAAAGCCAAAAGGTCAATAATCATACCACAGCCAGCATGCTCATCCGAACCATCGTAGCAGTCATCATCGTGGTCACAGACCCAACTGTTGTGAATACAGTGCCCGTTGTTGCACTGGAATTCGCCCACATTGCAGGGCGGGAGGGTGGCATTGCACCGTTTGGGGTCTTCGTCCTCGCCCTGACGACAGCTGATGTCCCCGTCGCACATCCAGGCCCGTGGGATGCACTCGTAGCGCCCGATCTGACTGTTACTGCTGCAGTGGAATTCGTCATCACGACAGGTACGATTACCTGAAAAACAGTACCGTTTTAAGACTAGTTTTTTCAAAAAGCTACCATCAAACTTTGATACACATTTAGGCAATTTTAAATTCGAACAATGTTAACACTGAAGCAAAGCAAATCAGGCAGAGTTGGTTAAAAACGAAATTGCTACAGTTTTGATCCTCCATTGACTAAAAAGCTGGCACAATACGAGATGTTTCAGTTTCGCCCTACGGATAGTTCTAAATCTGAGCAATTGATTCACCCACCCCCCTCCATTTCTTACCACAATTATGTCTGGTGTGTTCATCGGAACCATCATGACAATCATCTTCACCGTCACAGAGGAAGGCTCGATTGATGCACTTTCCATTGTCACATCGGAAAACATACTCTCCCTAAGCAAATTAAAATCATAAATTTACGGCATTCTGCCAAGAAAAGAACACGTCAAAAGTCAAAAGCACCGAAAAATCAGTCTCTGAAGAATCAGCTATCACAATATTTCAGCCTTTTAGGGTTTGTCTAACAAAAAAAACAACCGCTTGACTTAAACTTGGAAACTACGAATAACAAAATTCTGAGAATATGCTGAGAGCTAAAAAAACAGCAACCCACCAGACAAACAGAATTATTAGATTCACACTGAGGACCCTCGTCCCAGCGATCGCCACAGTCATTGTCACCGTCGCACTGCCAAGTTTCTGGGATGCAGCGCCCAGAGGGACAGCGAACACTGAAAAAGAAAGCAGGAAAACTCAATGAAAGGAAAATACGAAAAATTAGAATAGAAAAACACAAATTATTATTAAACATTGTCCAAAACCGTAAAGAATGAAAACATATCAAACGAATCATCTAAACAGAATACATAGATAAAAAGTCAGAAAAATCTTCTAGCTACAATTTTTTCTGATTTTCCTTTAGTTTAGTTTAGTTCAAATCTAAGGTTTACGTACTGTAGGGCGGCACAAGGATCCTTTCTACAGTACTGTTGATCCTCATCAGCACCGTCGCCACAGTCGTTATAGCCGTCGCACAGATCGGCGGGCGTGATGCAGATGTTGGTATTGGGACACTGCTGTTTGGCCCCGCGGCACTGAATAGGCAGGCCGGGACAGGTGGAATTATTCTCATCAGAAACCTGCAAGCGGAAAACAACATTGAGACAGAATTATTCTCATCAAAAGCATTTGAAGGGAAGCAGATAAAAATTGAAAAAACCAGAAAAACCCCAAATGTGTACAGAATCGATTCATCAGTATTACCCTATTCAAACGGAAGAGAAACCAAAGCGGTGAAAAGTCTGTAATGACCGCCATCAAACAGACAACTTTAAAGCAAACATTTTCAAACAAAATTAAAAACAATTGGAAAAACACGGAAGGTAAAAGCCCAAGTTATTGTATTATATACCTGTTGGTCATGGCAGTCTGGTCGTCCGTCGCAAACTTTAGCCAACTCAATACAGTGACCATTGGAACAGAGAAATTCGTGGGGACCACAAACTTCCGATACTGTAAAAAACACAAAGAAATATAAACAAATTCTGAAATAGGAACTAAAGACACGAAGTAAGGTAAACAGCTGTCAAAGATCCTGAATAGTATACCAAGTCAATAGAGCAAAAGTAGTCCATGTCCAAAATGTTGTCATGAAGTAGAGCAAACCTTCACCCCCAACCGATTGTAGAAAAATAAACAAGCTTTACAACACAATTTAATCTTTTTCGCCAAAAAATATATGCCTATTCAAAAACGTGTCACTACGGTTTGGGAACGAATTCAAACTTAAGCTTGGTTCGATTGTGCATTTGGTGGCTCAATCGGTAGAGCGTTGGCCTAGATAGCAAAACGTTGTGTGTACGATCCCCACCAAAGGGTAGAATTTTTCGGCTCGGAGGTGCTGTAGTCACATCTTTCTTTCGTTTAATATTCTGTCTAACTTACCTAAACATCCTTCTTCGTCACTATTATCACCGCAGTCATCGGCGCCATTACAGACCTCCGATTTCAGTATGCAGCGACGATTTTTGCACAGAAAGTATTCATCCAATGGACACTCTCGAGTATCTGGAAAAACAGCAACCGATCAAAACAATAATCAAATTCCATCAGCAAACATTTACAATTAGCAGGAAATTTCTACATTTAGAGCAAAATCAGGTAGAACTTGCTGGGCTTATTCTAGGGATTTTTTCTTGGGGGGGGGGCCCTCGGGGGGCGAATCATTTTTGGGGGGGGGCGAAAATTTTTCAAAATTTTTCTAAAAACATGCTAAAAATTGCGCTATTTTTATAGTAATTGCCAAAAATAAGCGGATTTAGTGCTTAAATAGGCAAAAATCGACTAAAAATCTCCGGCGGAGCCGGAAACTTTTTGAAAATTTGGCCTTCTGAGCGATTTTTTCAGGGCAAAAGTTGGTACCAAAAGGGGTACCCACTTTTTTGGGGGGGGGGGGGGCGATTTTTGGGGGGGGACGATTTTTGGGGGGGGAGGGTGTTTATGGGGGGGGCCCCCGCCCCCCCCCCCCAGTAGAATAAGCCCAGACTTGTAACATAAGCAACGAGCTGGCTACGGCTGAAAACTAGAATATTCTCCAGATATTTTTTTAAATTTTTCATAATTTCATTTCAGTAGTTTACTCTACACAGTTATTTGCGGGGGGGGGGGGGCGCGAGCAAATCACGTGGTGTTAGTATTAAATAGAAATAAATTAAACCCGGTTCTTACTGCAAAAATCAGCTTCTTCATCAGAGCCATCCGAGCAATGCTCAAATCCATCGCAGGTGAACATAAACTGAATACATTCGCCACTGGTACAGGTAAAATCATAAGGCGGCTGGCATTCACTGGTGGATTCAATTGATTTCACTAAAAACAAAATTCTTAATAATTCTTATTCTAAATTAGACTAAATAGAAAAATTCAAATCATTGTCCAAAAAATAAAACTATGAAAACACGACAAAGATCTTCCAAGATTAATAATCAGCTAAGCTCACCAAGTTTAACTTGATACTCAGACTCAAACTTTGGAGGGGCCCCTTTCAAAGTTTCTCGCAAAGATTTATTTTACCAACCCATCATATGCTTTACTACAAAATTACTATAAAAAATTCGCTGACAAAAAATTCCCTTCTCCAAAAATCTATTGCCCTTTCACTTACAGACACAACGCCGCTGATCTGGCGTCAGCTGATAGGAGGAATTGCAGGCGCATTCCACAACAGGGAAGGCACGTGACTGATGCGTGGGAACGTTGATGGTCAAGCCGTCGGCGCCAACACGACTGGGCGCCACATGGCAGGACTGCTCGCAGCCGCCGTTGTCAATCTTACAGGGATTGTTCGCTGTCAAATCTAGAATAATTCAAATACAGAATAACATTAGAAAAATTGTCAAAAGTGGAAAACTTTGAAACATTATAACTTCCGGCCAAATTAATGGCATACGGCGGCAAAATAATCAAACTGATTCAACCTATTAGAAAAACTAACTGGGGAAATCGATCAATACAAGAATAGTTCACATCAGATCGATTAGTTTCAATTAATTAAGACAGGCTTACTGCAACGCTGGCCATTCTTGCTGACAATACGTATGGTTGAAATTGTGGACAGATCTGACAGAATGGCTTCATAGCCTCCGCCAGTGTATTTCTCAACACGGAAAATGCCAGCTGAAAAACACAGATGTAAATTAGTAAAAACCAAAGCTAAATCAGTGAATATTAAATTTCAGTAATTTTTGATTCATTTTATGTCAGATTCTTGTCTTCCACAAACAGATCAAAGTATTCAACTTGATTCAATTTCTAGGCAATCAAGTTATTATTTTCAAGCATTAATTAATAAGCATAAACTATTTGCATGATTTTTAGTTTAGGCATAACAACTTTTAGTGCTAACAACATTCCAGACAATTCCAGAACAACTTCAGCTAACTAAGATAATAATCCCAGAATTTCCTTTGTTGGTAACGTACTGGCCAAAGGATCCGCAAAGTAAAGCCAGTTGTTCCAGATTTCCATAGACTTGGCCCGATATCCGCGAGCAACCGTCTTTCTATGTTCTCCATCGAAATTGCAGCGTTCAATTTTCAAACTAAATACACGCAAAGAAAGCCACAGTTAAAATTGTAGATTAAATTTAATTAAATTAAAAACATTCAATTAAATTAAATTAAGCACACTAAATAAAAACTATAGGACACTCATACCATGTCTGCATGTCTTAGAACTGCCAAAATGCCGCCTGCAAAATCGTCACCCTAGGTAACTAATACAACACCCCCTCCCTCCCCCATACGATAACAAAAATAATCTTCAAAAAATGAAAAGCTCCACCTGTTAATGTCACTCCAGTAGATGAATGATTCCGCTTCGTCTACAGCAATGGCAGGGACCAGCCCCATATCAGTTTTAGCGATGATGGTCTGGTGACTTCCGGCCATGGTGGCTCGAACGATTCGTGGCTCAAAACTGGTCCCTTTGGAATCCACACCCTGATCTGCCCAAAACATGACACTAAAATGTATGAAAAAAGCAACATTTAAATCAACAGATTCTAAATATTCTTTCTCTAGGCAGGGTGTTCTGATAACATGTGATACGAAAAACGACATTTGTGGATAAATAATGGTAAAGAAATTAAGAGATATCAAAACTTCAGCTCAACCTAAACTGTGTATCAAGATCAAATTAATCACTTCTCAATACTACAAAAATTTCAAATTTGGTTAAGAAGAAGCATAGTCCTATTTAGTAAACAACAGCACTCCTCTCGTACCCCTGGCAAGGCACCAAGGCCAGCCCGTAAATGGCATCTCCGTTGGCTATAGTGATCACATGCTTGGCCTCAAAGTCCAGCGCATGAATGAAACCAGTACGACCAGTGGACCAATAGATTTTATTGGTCAAAAAGTCCACTCTCAGATCCTCAGCTTGCTCCAATTTGGTCTTGGAGGATTCCACTAAAACAAAAAAGTTGGACAGTTTGAAAAATAAAGAATAAAACTTTTAAAAATTTAAATTCACACTAAAACAATGCCAACTTAGAAGTAAAATGAAATCAATTAAATTTAATTATGCCAGTTTTGTAAACTAACCCAGATTTCGCAAATTGTCAATCAGTTTTCTAACCGACTTCGGCTTATTCATTGGAAACCAGGAAATCGACTGATTGTGAAGCTGCTCTGAAATAAAATTAAATGGAAATCAATTGGAAATGCATAGTGACAGCCAGACATGTGCAGGAGGCAAAATTGCAAGATTGTATCGACAACCATACATGTCATGTGCTTGGCGGGGGGGGCAGAGGGATAGCTCATCCCCCCCAAATCCGGTTTAACTTCGGCCGCCGGTTCACAACCAATCCCCTCCCCATATTTCTGCACATATCTGCTGGGGACCAGGGGCCAATTTCATAAAAACTTGCGGATTTGCAAGTGCGAGTTTGCGAGTACTCGCACTTGAAATGCAAGTGCGGATTACAAGTGTTTCATAAAACTTTTCCGCAAACTTGCAGAAATTAGCTAAGCAAGTTGCGGAACTTGACCCACTAGCAACGCAAGTGCGAGTACTTGCATTTCAAGTGCGAGTAGAAGCAAAATCGACCATAATTCTTTAAAAAATTATAACTTTTTCAAAACAACTTAAAATTTACTGAAATTTTCACAACGTGTGCAAAACATCTTAAAGCAGTTACTTCTTAAATTTAGTTAAAATCTGACGAAAATTAACGAAGATATTCAATTTTTTTGAAAATCGTCTAGTAAAAATTTACTAGACGACTTTACTCGCACTTGCAAGTTGCAAGTGAGTGTTCCAGCGAGTTTTATGAAACACTTACTTGCTGCTTGTGTAGAAGCGGACTTGCAACTTGCATCGAACTTGACTCGCAGTTCAAGTGCAAGTGCGGATTCCGCACTTGATACTTCATGAAACACTTGCAGCTTGCAATTCCGCAACTTGCAGTTGCGAGTTGCGGAATCCGCAACTTGCAAACTTTTATGAAATTGGCCCCAGCTAAAAACCGGAGAAACTCTGATTCTGATAAGCAACCCCTCTGAGTCTGCGGTCCTCCATCATGTCTGAGGGTGGGCGGGAACCCTCTCTAGAAAACACACATGGTAACAGCAAAACTGGCAACATATTGAGCGGGATGAGCCAAAACAATCGTGTTCCCCAAAATTATCCCCTCCCAATTCTCCCATTCGCGTCAAATATTTTGGATAAAAGAACACGTCATCCAAAGGCGACAATGGCATGATGTAGACAACTAGTTTACATCAAACGAAAAAGTAAACAGAGTAAAAAGAGTAAAAAATCCTCGAAAAATATAGCTTTGACAAAGTCGAAGTTGAAACAATACACCGTATTGAATCGTCTGAAATTTCATAGGAATTAGTATCGTCACAACCTACCATCAAAGAAAACAATTCGTTTCATGGCCGAATCAACGTCGAATACTTTCAGTCTTGGAATAGTGGGGTATTCATCGGCAATAGGTGTGCTCTTGGCATGGGGCTCCAAATGTACGCTGTGAATGGTACTGTCATCCGAGTACAGAATAAAGTCGTCTGGTTCTGAGAAGAATATTTTAAAAAAATCAGTAATCAGAATACAGAAATAAGCGAATTAAAACAAAACATCCCAATAAATTCAAACATCCGTCTTAGTTTCTACACACCTATACTTCAAAAATTATTTTTATTTCTGTGTCCACAAGAAAACCGGCAAAAATTTAAGGAATCTTTAATACTGTCAATACTGCCAAGTCAATACAGTGGTCGATATCTGCACATATATACTGGTTTTTCGCAAGTATACATGGAATTACTGGCTTATTTTTAGGCCAAAATTTATGGGGGGGCTCGAAGTTGCCCCCCATGGCTCACCAAAAATGGGGGGGGCATATGTTTGGAAAAATTTTGCTAATTTTTTACCTTTTTTGAGCAAAAAATGCCAAAAATCGCTAAAAAATGACTAATTTTAGGTGTTTTTTACGCTAAAATAGTGAAAATTTCGTTAAAAATCCGGCGACGCAGGAAAATTTTTCGAAAATTTAGGGTGAAAATGGTAAAAATTGGCAATTTTTTGGGTTACGGGGGGGTTATGGGGGGGAGGTCGAAATTTATGGGAGGCTTTTCATGGGGGGACCTCGAATGGGGGGGGGGAGGTCGCCGAATGGGGGGGGGCGGCAAAGTAAAAATAAGCCAGAATTACAGAACCACAGCACACATTTATGTTAGCTTATACTTTCCTAATCACTGCTAACGACTTGACAGGACGTAATGACTAAGCAAGAAAACCTACCAACACAGCTGCGTCCGTCCGTTGACAGCTGGCCCACAGCGCACATACAGTTGTATTCAGTGGAAGACTCGGGCTGGGGAAAGCACAGCTGTTCACAGGGCTGTCGTCTCAGATTGTCTGCCACCTGGCAGGGCGATTGAACTAAACAAATAAAGGTAAGAAAAACCATAAAATTAAACTAAGAATAGAATTATTTTTTATTCGAAACCACCAATTTTCTAAGGATTACTTATGCCCGAAGGCGATCCTGTTCTCTGTTCTCAGCAGTGGAAAAAGGAACAATAAACTTTTCCTTCTCTCTATTTCCCTATCAGTTATGCCGGTAAATATAAGAATTTTCCAAATGCTTTTTCGAATATTTCTGAAGTTACACGCAGGAACAAATAAACGAGCACAAACTGTGACACATGACGATGGTATCTGACTAACTTCCCAAAAATGACACACTAGTAACAAATGAAACCACATTTTCGAAGTTTCTGTTATCATTTCAATAACTTCTTAGCACACAAAAATCAGCACCAACCACAGAAAATAAACAACATCTATACCTTTCCCCTGAACCCGCTGATCAAAGGCCGCCACATCCGTCAAGGCTTCGATTCCGCCGCGAACTTTGACCGGGGCACTGGTGTTGCCCACCTGGGCACTGGCCTTGTAGACTGCCTTCAGGTTCCGGTCAGCCCAGAACATATCCTGCCCAAGCAGGGCGACTCCAAACGGACTGGCCAGATCCGTACGCACCGTATGGCGCTCTGTGCCATCAGGATTTACTCTCTAAAAACGACAGGGAAATACTCATAGTCTTCTGACATAAAAGATCAAGCCTAACCCTGGAACACCGCTCAGGCCAAGCCATATTCCACAAGGTATCCAAAAGGAAATATCAACAGAAATCCGCCTTCATTCATTCAACTTCATTTTCATGTCATTTGATTGAAGGGATAAAGTTAGGTAAAGAAGTCAGTTGAGTATCAATAAAATCGAAAACAATAGAACAGGAACATAATAGGGTAAACGACGGATGCTATAGAGAACATCAAACATTCCACGTAAGAGAAAACAACATTAAGACTGCAAAGACCTGAGTAGAGATTTTGCAGAGAATTAAGACTTACGCTCCAAAGAACCACTTTTCAATTATGGCAACTTCACATCAAGAAGAAACATTGGAGCTAATCAGGCCAGCATCACATAAAACCATTTTTATTCCAAACATACAGCAATATGAATATACATACCTGAATTGAGTCCGTTTTCGAATCCGTCCAATAGATGGCATGAGTGTTCGGGTCCACAGCAATGTCCATCGGTTCAACGATCCCCGAAGTGACCAGCGCCTTGCGTCCACTACAGTCCAGGTTGGCTCGCATCAGCACCGGCAACTGACCACGATCAACCCAGTAGAGGTATCTGAAAAAAACAAAATCAAACAGAAAACAACATAATATTAGTATTCATAACACAAAATAAAACACAAAGAATAATAAAAAATTTTCTCCTTTCCAGTATTACTAACTCACTTGTTAACAGGATCAACTGCAATGGCCCTCGGGCTTTCCGACTGAGAAGCATAGAGGACCATACGATACTTTCCATCCAGTCGCGAGACCTCAATCAGCGTTTCATCTGAGTCAACATTGACCCAGTAAAGATTATCTGAAATAAAACAGAACTAATTCAAAATTACAAAATTAAAAAGGATTTGACTTTTAAAATTGAAATTAAGGAAATTCAGTTCAAGTCTTAACTATCAACAAAGCATTCTCTTACATACAGTACTTCTGTCATAGCATGTAAGGTAAAAGGTAAAGTGACCCCTGGAGAGAACTCCAACCTACAGAAGGTTATAGGGTGCCGGTGCTTATCTCCAGATTCACAGCCCGAAGCCAGGAGCGACAACTCTAATGTTCATTACCATCACTGTGGAAGGGGGGGGGGCAGCCCTTCATCAGGTATTACGCCAGAACACAGACTTCTGTTACCTTCCCACCGCAGTGGTACCCATTTACCGACCAGTTAAGGATAGACTGCTGGGTTGGCTGGAGCCCACGGCAAACCGATATGTGCTTAGTCCCTTGCTCAAGGGGATTTGCGAAAGCCTTGTGGCAGCGGGGGTTCGAACCTAGGACCGTAAGATCTTTAGCATGTAGTTATATCCTAGCAATTTACACAAAGCATGAAGGCAAAAACCACCACATATTATTATCCGACGCAAAAATGCCAGTAAGAGGAGAAACCTTTCAAAAAACTTTCCCAAAATAATTCAAAACATCCACCCAAATTCTTCCACCAGCTTACTTACAATTAATCCAGTCCACAGTGATACTGTTGATACCATAACGACCAATACGATCCGTTATGATATGCTCTGAGGCGCTGCCATCAATCTGCACCTTAGTAATACCACGACTCGTTCCAGCCTCATCCGCATAGTAGATTGTTCTGGTGTTAAAGTCAGTACTGATGGATGTAATTTTGGTCCCTAAAATCACAACCGTCTCGTACTACATAAATAAAACCTTAAATACAACAGTACAAGAAAAAGGTCGAATACAGCTTTCAAATTAAATCACGAACAAAAGCTAAAGGGATAAGGAAAACTACGTTTAAAATTTAAAGTGGGCATAGACAGTTAGAGTCAAGAAATATGAGTCTTCCACAAAATTTTAATTCAGAAAAATAGTAACTAAAAACATTGTTTGCTGATGTGTGTACGTATATTTATCAATTTAACAATGCAAAAAGTTCAATAAAACTATGCACATAGCTAGCTCTAGACGAGCGCAATTACCGCCAATAGGAGTCATAGCTTCATCGTTGAAGTTCTGCAGGCCCACACCCTTAATGTCAGTTTCTGATGCCATTAGAATGAAAGATTCGTAGCCTAAAATCGACACAGAAAAAAGCATTCATAGCAATCGAAAAAAGAAAATAAATACGGAATTTTTCAAAAAAATAGAAATTTTTCACATTGGAAGGCAATTTAAAACCAAAAAACCAGAGTGCTATAAATTAAATACAACAAACCATGACAGGATGTGCCCTGCAGTTCAAAGCCAGAGGCACAGAGACAGTTACGCAGACCGCCTTCCACAGGGATACAGAGATGTTCACAGTCCCCGTTATTGACTTCGCAAGGATTTTGCGTACCAGGAGCTGAAAAGAGATATAAAAATAATGACACTTCGATTTATTTTCCGAATCAAATTAAATTTAACACGACCGAAGCTTTTACACAAACTAAAATCCACTCGCTAATATCTTTATACCTTTCGCCTGTTCAGCGAATCCATCAAACTAAAAAACATTTACACTCATAGGTATTTCAACTCAGTTAATTACCACTCACTGTCACTGCACATCACAATTTCAAAGAAAAATCTTCCACATTTTCAACACATTCAAATAAGTTATATTTGATGTACTGTTTCTGTACATACAGCAAATCTACTACATACTTGGCCGCTGATAGAAGATCTTCACATTGACCAACTGTTCCAAACTCTCCATAAATTTGGTGAAAGAAGGAATGGAGGGGGGCTCGTCTGAGGAGCCAGTCTCCAGGGCGCCGCGCATAATCCGTTCATAGGCAGCATCCGTATAGAACAGATGTCCGGAGAAGAAGGATAGACCGCTGGGCCGGGCCTGAGCCGACTCCGAGACAATCGTCTGACGCTTCTGGCCGTTGAAATCGCATGATTCAATCTAAACAAAAGACAGGAAAAAATAAACAATCAAAATTACAGCAACAGCAGCAGTCAAACCAAAAAGCCCTTAAATAAAAAAATGCTGAAAATTTTTAGATCCCTTTCGCACACAAGAGCCACTACGTGGAACCTGTGACGAATATTCTCCAATGTACATAATGTAGGTATATATCAGTTTTTAGATAAGCTTTGAAGTTAGTAACATAAATTCCTGTATTTTCAAGACAAACTATTTTATGGGCCAACTAACCACTCCACGTTCTGTCTGAGAGAAGTACAGTCGTTCTCCGGTCGGATCTACTGTCAGATGGGCCAACTTCTGTAGGCCATCAGTAAGTATGGCAGACGGATCGGCGCCATCCATTTTAGCCCGGCCAATCTTACGATCCTGACCATCGTTGCCCTCGTCCAACCAGAACAGAAGGCTAAAATATAAACAGAGAGGAAAGAAAATAAGACTATTAATTTTTAGACTTTCAAAGAAAAGAGTTTTGCAATTACAGAATGCTCTAGAGACAAACATTAGGTCCAGTTAATTGCCCGGCGACCGCCCAGGATGATGGACGTCAAAAAGCTTTGCACTGAACGGGCCAGTAATTAAAAAAACATTCCACAGCCTTGCAATGTTATAAAGAAGAAGAAAAGCCCGTTTACTACCAGCCAAAATGTGGAGTATTTTGTTCTATGTGTCACGAGGCCTTGAGGTCCTTCGAAAGTTCTGTTTGTGGAAGCGTGAAAATCTGGTCCGTGTAGGCCTTATGACGGTTATAGGTGTGGATCGTTGCTCGTCTTAGGCATCAGTGAACACACTAGGCTTTTACTATGAAGCAGAGGGCAGGTTATGACATACAGAATAGAGTTCAGACAAGTTCCAAAGTTCAGACCACAGGTAAAGACAAAGGCAAGGCAACGAGCAACCAGCAACAGCACACAGCCCACCAGCAACAGTGACTCAAAACACAGACTTTTATACTTCAGCTAGCTCCGCCCCTCACGTGTTACCGTATCTCCCCTTTCTAATGACGCCTTGTCGAAAAGTCGAAAGCTCTTTCTATCAGAAAGCGTAAAAAGTTAGGCGGTCTCTTTCAAGCCTTTCGCTGACGAAGCTTTGACTCACACTTTCAGGCTTGTTTCGTAATAGTTCAGGAAACATAAAAACTTGGAAAATTGGAACAAAGTATCCATCAACTGTCAAAGTACAAGTCAATTCTAAGAACTAGCAAAGTCACGACTATTTCCTAAATTCACCAACCAATAACAAAACATCAGCACAACTCTCGCTTTTACGTAAGAGAAAACTACTTCTGCCTGCCTTCGAGAACTACCATAAGTCTTAGAAGCGAGCCAAAGTCCTACGAAAGAAAGTTGGGACTTAGAATAATTCGAACGTAAGGTTTTAGGTACGTATACTCTTAGATAGGGTTTAATCAAACTATTAATTTCAATAATTTTGATACGTAGGAATTAATTTTAACTATTAAACGATATATTATTTAGTTGTGCCTTAGTTAGGATTTATACACCTGTGACATCACTCACCCCTTCGGAAGTTGAAACTCCTGTTTCAAACACACAGTAATACAGTACAGTAACAAATAATAAATGGTATAGGATAAGCAAGCACTACAAAGCAACTACAGTGATAACATACGAATAAGATACGACAAATTACTACAGATTAAATACGACAAAGCACGAGCATGAGTACATATTAAAGTTAATTTTGAATTTTGACTCCAATGAACATAAATTTTTTAACTTCGGCGTTTTGATCTGAGGCCTGTCGCGTGAGAATCCAAAATAATTACCACTACACGTTGGAGTCTTAAAACTTTATATGCCAAAACGTAGTTTGATTGCAGCTGCCTAAAGTTAGTATGTGCTGAGTCTGATAAACTTGAATGTTGCCGTGCATGTACACGTGATAAGCTGCTGTGTATTCTATGCATATGCATACTGTTATATATTCGTGTGTACCTATGTCGATATGTATTAGCATCCTTACTGCTTGTATATAATTAGTTACGTAAGAATATTTGCAGATAATATATTAAGTCGAATGTATACGTATGCTATGTACTAAAATTTTGGCAAAACTTTACCATTAAGCATATAATTCTAGCACGAAGTCCATGTTTTGTTTTACAAATTAGGCTTTTTAATTGGAATGACACCTAAAAGAACAGGAACTGGGCTCAAACAAATTAGGCAATTCGGTTTTTGGCAACTTTTCTGCAAACCAAGGGGGTACTTTGAGCGAAAAATTTTACTGCAAAGTTTTACTAAAAAATTCAACCAACTTTGTGACGGAACATTAAACCCAACTTAACCATTAACTTAACAGCATCAATTTCGAAAATTTTGCAATCAAAAATTTTCCTTTTATATCATTCTCTCCGCTGTTGAAAAATAGACGCCCTCCTGTGCGGAGAAACTCGAAGAACGATTCCACTCTGGACCGGAAACAGTTGTCTCTATCAACTGCCTTCGTCAGATGCAGAAAGTTTAGTTTCAGTTCGTGAGTCTTTTTGGACAGCGCATTTCATTCCATCCTACCCATTCCAGATATTGTTGCTTTTCCTTCATACATTCCATTTTATTATATTTCCGATATGCAAGGTACGTCCGGGCTTGTGGAAAACAAGTTTATCCAATTCTTGTATTTTTTGGAGTTTTTTAAACTTCTTTGGACTGCAAAAGGCCAATGGATATTTACGCTGTTAATTATCAATTTAGAGCATGTGTAAAATTTCGCAACTTTCGAGTTTTTGTTCTTCTAAGAAGGGTTGGAGCTGGAGGGTACTGCAAAAATCATGTTTATTTCTCTTTACCTAGAATGCCATATTTCTGCTGCCTAAGTATTTCTTTTTGGTTTCCAGCTAAACGCGTGCTAGAAATATATATATATACATACTACAGAAGGGACGACGGAAAAGTGGGAGGAACCTGAATAGTCAAAAGTGGCAAATTCGTCTGACCTGAAAAGTGGCCATACCCAAAGTATACACATAGACTTAAATTAAACAGTGAATGACAAAAGTACGAAACTGTTTTTATTATCTACAGTAGTATATATATTTCAAAGTCAAATAACAGATTTATGTTTGAAAATTCTAAGATTTTGCACACTTTACGTGTATGCTGACCTACGTAGAATTAGAACTTATTACTTAATCTGAAACACTATATGATTTAATTATAAACTAGCCGAACCTGTTACGAATAAACTACGAAGTCCAGTGAAAACTTTTCGCAGCTAATGATACTAATGATATGCAGCTTGAATTTATTATTTATCAATTATTATCTGTTATTAATTATTTATTGTTATTTATCACGTATACGTATGAACACTGAATATACGTACTTGCCTTCTTCGGAACTAATTTTTCGAATGGCTAAAATTTTTCATTAACTGCTCATTCTGGGCACTTCAACTTGGACTTAGCTGGACCCTGCAGATCAGACACGTGGTAGCCAAACATTACGAATTCTGTTACGTGCTGTTTTACTGCTGTACAATCAAGCCCTGCTAGAACATCCTAAATTCGTATTTTTTCGTGTACCAATTTACAATAACACCTTTGTAAAATTAACAAAATTTTTGAAACACGAATTTCAAAAAGATTTTGGACTTCTCAAAAATGCTGTTACCCCGTGACACCAAAATTACTTGCAGCCATTTAGATGGTAAAGTTTATGATACGTTATGATACATTATGATTTATGATGCATACGTATTCAAATTTTTAAACCGTTACGGTATCAATTAGATCAGTATAACTGTATTACGTAATGGTCTAGTAGTGGAACTCATACGTAGGTAGCTAACTTCCGATAAATTGAGCTAATTTAGAAATATTGCCTGGGAAAAGCTTATCTAATTTTATTCTACAGTTCTCGATCAAAGCAATAATTTTATGGCGCCTGCAGATTATACAAAACTCAAAAATTTTAGAAAGTTTGGATCCTAGTGAGTCTGGCAATTAGAGCTTAAGAGTAAGATTTATGGAAACTTTCTGAATTGACTGCATTAATTATTTACGTACGTCTGCAATAAGAAAGTCTACATAATATGGGTCTGACTGCTTGCGCGGTAAAATTATATTAGCTATTTCAGTGCAAAATATATTCTTATATATATACGAAACAAAGTCTGTTTGGAAGTTCCAGAGCGTATTGCGGAAACCGACGGTTAGCAAGTTACGGAGTCAGGGCGGCAAAAACGAAAGCTTGTATGGATGTGGCTAACTGTTAGATCACTCAAAAAGTCTCGAATGCCGCCGATCAGCAGGGACGCGCTGGGTACAACTGGTCTGGGGCATAGCAACATTCAGCCAGTTCCAGCTTGTGCGTCGTCAAACATTTCGTCGCCATGTGGGGAGGTTGTACGAACCTGTCAGGATCGGTCAGGCGAGCTAACTTACGACATCTCAGTTGCAGTTGCCTCACTACTGTACAAGTATTCCGTATAGCCAAGCCCTAGACTCCGTGACTCAAGACTCTGTGTTGAAGTGATAAGCTTTGGACTCCAAGCAAAAACAAAACTGAAAAATTACTTTATTCCCAATTTTAGAATTCAGGTTCCCCATAAAAATTACAACCAAATTGTGAGTAATAGTATAAATCAATACAAAAATAAACCGTACAGAGAAACACCTCCGTTAATTAGAAACACGGTACAATCACGTATACACAATTCAAACTTTTCAAATTATTGTTTTACTATTCATATCTATATTCTTGCTACCGTAAGACCATCTGACAAGGATAGTCGGCCAAGGATAGTACCTGGAAATCCTTGTCAGGGATCACACTGCAAATTCTCTTTCTGCTGGAAAATTAACGCACTGCGCAAAATATCTCTCAGATGGACTGGTTAATACTAACCTAATTCTGTTGATATACTTTAATTGTCTGAGGTGATGTGAACTTCAAATTTTTCTGTATTCAAAAAGAAGACTATTATTCTTTCATAAAATTTTAGCTAACCTGTCGCTGACCTAAAAACGACCGAAGGTTAATTGTCATAAATTTATCAAAATTCCATGTTAGCCAGATATTTTCGAATCTCTGTTCAGCAATTAACCTCTCGATTTAGAGCACTTAAAATTCAGGTTTTCGTATTAGAATCTTTGAACAGAAGCACTTCAGAACTTCAATTTCTAAACCTCAAAGCTCAATATTTAAACTAGTCATTCAAAAATTATCGATTTGAACTTAGTTACTTTCAGTCAAAGCTACCATAATCCGAGCGCTAACCTTTATTACTTCACACTAAACAATAATTGCCCTGCAAACGCTTTGCTGAGTTTTTAAAGTCTTCTTAGCTTGCAATTAATATTTTTGAATCAGATTCGAGTTCGCTCACTCCAATTCAGTTTTCGCAATTACATCAAGTAAGAATACAGTTAGAATACAATTAAAATTTTCGGTAATCTCTAGATTCATCAAATAAGTAGTAGGCGCGCTTTACCACCTATTTTCTGAATTCACCTTTTCGATAAAAATTTCAAATTTCCACTGTATTCAGACTTGCTATAATTAATCACTTAATTACTCAAACTTTTCTAATATTATTTTCGACTGGATTAATCTTGTAATTTAATCTACTTGCGGCTCCAACTATCAAATTTTAGTTCTGTAAGCTACCATTTCTGAATTATTCAGCCTTAATCAACATTAATTACTAAAATGCTCTCACTCAATTAGACTATTCTGCAGACTGCAGCTCTGACTGTAAAACTTGTACTTCCTGTTCATCGCTACAATTTCGTAAACGTCAACGATCCCGAAAATTCAGTTGCTAGATTCATCTATTTCGTTACAGTTTCACTCAACTCAACTTATTTTGCGAAAAATTTAAGTGACATTCAAATTCAAAATTCGACATTCAAAATTCATGCTAGCAGTTTGGGAAACTGACGACCTCTCTACAGTACTATTTCCGGTGTGCGCTACTTTCATAAAGCCCTATCGAAAACTAAAATTCAAACTAGATACACTGGAACAAATAATCTTAGAACACTGGGGACACCCGCAGGTCCCTAATCTCAGGTCACTACACCTGCAGCGTAGGACAAATACCGGCCTTAATCAGAAGGCAAAACTACATCAGGCCTTAATCGGAAGGCAAATCTACAGGAAACTGTCTAGGCGCATGTAGCTCAAACTACTCTTGCTCATGAAAGTGGTGCACGTCAATCTAAGGTACGTCAGTGAAATCTCAGAAACTTCAAACTCGAGACTGCGCAGCAATGCATGGTTTCGCGCCGTAACTCAAAACTGAATTAACTCAAGCTTATCTAGCTCGGACCTGTAAACGTAATCGCTGCTAACATCTTGATCTGCTAATGCCGCAGATTAGCTCAAAATGTAAAGGTGCTACAAAAGATTGCAGACTCATAACTTCTTAGAAAAACTGCACAGTAGGTATCGAAATTAAACGGAACATTCAAGCAAAAATTCTTCTAAATTCGCTTCAGTCAGGTTACAAAACTGCTAATCAAAACGTTGACAAAATTCAAATCTATTGACCCTTTCTGTCTGGTCAGCTTACTCATGAAGCCTCTGATGCCGCCACAAAATTCTAGCATTTATGACTGCTAGCTGTGCACATTTTCAGGAACTATATGTATAACATCTCAACTAGTTTTTCAAATTCAAATCAGCTCAAATGCAAAACATGTAGCGCTAAATGCTAATCTGCCTCAGTCTATGCTTTCAAAATCGTGGATTAGTCAGTCTGTATGCTTAGCGGTTACGTCCAACGGTCACAAAAATTAATTCCGTTTTTCAGTTAAAACTCTGTCCGTTGAATTAAATTCGAAAACTCACAGCCTTGATAAACTTAGAGCTCTGGTTTATCTGTCAAAACTGGTCAACTTTTTCTTGCTCGCCGAACCTTTCATGGCCTTTCCTCTTTGAACAAAATCATGCGTTCAGGTTTTTGTTTCCCTCTTCCCTCCCTCTCGATCCGAACAGTACATGATACAACAATACACTACAATAACAACAAGAGGAGGGGGTGACGCAAAAACTACTGCTACTAGCCCAGGCTGAACCGGGAAAAGTAGTACATATAACTCAACAGCACTCGAACTGGCCCTGGTTGAAAACCGGGAGAACAAACACTAGGACTGGCCAGGGAAGAACCTGGAGCAACACAGGGCTAGGGGAAACTAAGAAAACTCTGGACTGGCCTGAGCGCATCAGGAATCAGTCTACTCTTTGCTGGCCTGAGCGTATCAGGAATCAGCTACTCTTTTGGCTGGCCTGAGCGTATCAGGAATCAGCAAGACCCTGGACTGGCCTGAGCGTATCAGGATTCAGTCCTACAACACTCTAGCCCAGGTTGTGACCGGGAGTTAATACTCTTTGTCCAAGGTTGCACCTGGAGCTTACAAAATTACTTTACAATATTACAGTAATCAAAGTCTAAGTCAAGAGCATGCACATACAAACCAAACTGGCCATCTGAGAGTCAATTGTTTCAGCTTCAGAGTCTAGGTTTGTCAGTTCTGATAAAAGCATCTGATACGGTCTAGTGACTGGCATCGGGCAAATCATCTTCGTCGTCTTCGGAGTCGCCTGAGCCTTCTTCTTCGGCTGAGTCTTCCCTCGGATTCTGATTGATCGTGGGACGGATCATCGGATTTCTGGTAGGTAGGACTGTTCTTCGGACATCTCGGACTTCCGATTTTCGGGGGCTGGGATTCGGTTGGCGGGAGTTGACTGGGGCTTCGGTGGCTCTGATGACGGACTGACGAAGCTGATCGGAAATGACGCTGGGGCTGATGACGCTGAGGGTGATTACCAGGAGCTGATAGGAGGCTATAATGATTTTCATTGCTGATGGATCTTCGATTCTTCGGATTCTTCGCCTAGCGGTGGCTGGCTGATTGACTGGCAGTTTCCTCGAATCTAGAAGTAGACAGAGCCAACCACGCTCTGCTACCAAATGTCACGAGGCCTTGAGGTCCTTCGAAAGTTCTGTTTGTGGAAGCGTGAAAATCTGGTCCGTGTAGGCCTTATGACGGTTATAGGTGTGGATCGTTGCTCGTCTTAGGCATCAGTGAACACACTAGGCTTTTACTATGAAGCAGAGGGCAGGTTATGACATACAGAATAGAGTTCAGACAAGTTCCAAAGTTCAGACCACAGGTAAAGACAAAGGCAAGGCAACGAGCAACCAGCAACAGCACACAGCTCACCAGCAACAGTGACTCAAAACACAGACTTTTATACTTCAGCTAGCTCCGCCCCTCACGTGTTACCGTATCTCCCCTTTCTAATGACGCCTTGTCGAAAAGTCGAAAGCTCTTTCTATCAGAAAGCGCAAAAAGTTAGGCGGTCTCTTTCAAGCCTTTCGCTGACGAAGCTTTGACTCACACTTTCAGGCTTGTTTCGTAATAGTTCAGGAAACATAAAAACTTGGAAAATTGGAACAAAGTATCCATCAACTGTCAAAGTACAAGTCAATTCTAAGAACTAGCAAAGTCACGACTATTTCCTAAATTCACCAACCAATAACAAAACATCAGCACAACTCTCGCTTTTACGTAAGAGAAAACTACTTCTGCCTGCCTTCGAGAACTACCATAAGTCTTAGAAGCGAGACAAAGTCCTACGAAAGAAAGTTGGGACTTAGAATAATTCGAACGTAAGGTTTTAGGTACGTATACTCTTAGATAGGGTTTAATCAAACTATTAATTTCAATAATTTTGATACGTAGGAATTAATTTTAACTATTAAACGATATATTATTTAGTTGTGCCTTAGTTAGGATTTATACACCTGTGACATATGCAAATTAACATTTCCTCATATCCTCCAGTCCTGTTCAAAGATCCCTCAATCCCTGCAATTTAAAAAAAGAGCTCAACTATACAAAGAACCCCCTTTTTTCTCAGAACACTAACCCTTTCAGCGGATGCACTGCAATGGATACAGGATTAACCACAGCCTTATCCGACTGATCATTGCTCAGGATGGCGGCTCGATACTGCTTATCACCACTGGCCCGGATCACTTCAATGGTTGCCGACAGATGGTTGCCCACGTACAGATTTCGGCCAATCCAGTCAAAGGCAATACAGTAGGCATTGCCTGGCTGGGAGGTGGGAACAAATTCTGTCACATTACCACCAGTCAAGGGTACACGGTAGATGTGAGCCTATAACAGAGAAAGATGCGCAAACATCATACACGGTACTAAAACTAACACTACAAAATAATGCACTAATGAATGAAAATGAGCAGACATAGTATACGGTTGATCTGTAGAATTTACAAAGCCGTAAGCTGTAAGCTTTCACAGCAAAGTACTGTAATTAGAGGCACAGAGAATTTTCTCCAACCGGTCAAAGTCTGTTATCAATCTTTGTCAATTTAACGACGTTCTCAAAATCTTCACTAAGTTTGCGAAGAACACAAATTTCGCAGAAAGTCGCTACGCGAGCGACGCTAAAAAGCAACTCTAGTAAAATTAGCAATACAGTCATAACTGGCCGTATTATGTACCTGTGTGGTAACCTGAGTTTTCAGTATCTGTCCTTCTACCGGGTGTTGAACAAAGTAGATCTCTTGACCGCGTTCATCAAAGTCTACATCATAGACATTGCTGAGACCAGCCACCGGTATCATGCCCGCGATATTGTGACCAGAGCTGGGATCGCCCAGACTCTGCCCAGTTATCTGGGACTGGCGTACCACAATGGCAAAGGCAGTAGAGCCTGAAGTATAAGAATAAAACAATACACAAACGTGGTCAGTCAACGAAACTACAAAACAGACAACAAAAATAATCGTGAAATACAAAAAAACTAAGCAGACAATTTTAGCAAGAAATTTTCGCCTTCACAATCACCTCAAGCAAAAACCATTTTATTTTATATCCAATAACAGTAATATAAAAAAGTAGGTGTCAAATACGTTTACCATCTGATGCAGTTCATAAAACGTAAATATCACTAGTTATTACCTGCAACACATTCTCGCTTGGTAGCGTCCAAATCAAATCCTAACGGGCAGGCACAGGTATAGCCCGGAGTTTCAGGCGTTAGCAGGCATAGATGACTGCAGGGCCGCTCAGCGCATGGATTTGGTGCTGAAAATATTCAAAAGCTATCAATCAAACAAATCAATTAACCAAATCAATCAATCTAATCAAATCAATGATAGATTTAGAAGATCGATTAAACTAGCATTTTGCACCAAGTTTTAATAGATGCCTTCATATATTCGCCTACTTATGAAAGAAAAGCTTAATGTTTTCAATTTGTCAATAGTTTATTCCACTCCAAACTACTTACTTTTAGGCTGGAGTGTTGGATGAACAGCTATTACTCCCAGTGGTTTGGAAAATGAATGGTAGGGATACTCATAGTCAGTTCCATTTTGATACTTTGCATACATCAAAATCTTCCGCAGACGTCTGTCGGACCAGTACATGGTGTCTTCAAAGATGGCCAACGCATGCGGATGCAGAACATACTGAAAGCAGAACGAAATTGAGTATCGTCAAAAATGTTTGTAGCTAGCCATTCATAGTCATCTACATCCGGTCTTTTAATTTCTTGAAAATATTACGCACAGACCTTTAATAATCTGAGGTGAAATTACACAGCTACCGTAAGACTAGCAAGCAGGTTAAATTTTAGAAAAGCTTAAAATATATCGGTTGGACAAAAAAATATGGAAAACTCAGAGAGACTTCTGAGAAAAGAAAGTAAAAATTGTCAAATTCCATCACACGACATCCATTCTTTCCAAAAAATGTAGGCTTAAAACACTGAATGAGTCGATTTAGATAATAGCAGCAATACACATCCCCAAAAAAAATTTGCAATCTCATTTTCGTTAAGTGATTCCGACTCTACAATAATGTTAACAACAAGTAGGAAAAAAGAAAAGAGAAAAAGTGAAACCCTCTCCCAACCCGTCCAAGTATTAAAGGAAATCCTCCACAAACATTCCAAGCCTACCTTTTCTCCTGCCACAACCTGACGTCGCCCGGTTCCATCATAGTTGACAAAGTCAATGAAGTCCAGCTTGCTGTCCGCAAAATAGATTCGTTTGGTAGGCAGGTCCAGAGCCAGGGTGTTGGGCCAGAACAGTTTGGTCTTGACCAGGACCTGCCGGCCTGTCCCGTCCATATTGGCCCGTTCCAAGCGGGGAAACTGGCCCCAGTCACTCCAAAACATCAGACAAATACCTACAGCAATGCAAGGCAGAGTAAAATATTCTAACTACATCTAAATTCTAAATCTAAAATTTAAATTCTAAAAATGCCAACCTATCTAACCTTTCTTTTATTCTAGAGAACTATTATCAACGCTCTATACACATCTTTTCCAAAATGGCGAAACGAATTTAGAAGCTGCAAACACTGCTGCTGAATTGATTAAAACTCTTCCAAGATCTTCCTTATTTTATAAAAAAGGGCTGTTTTGGGGCTGTGTGGACCCTCGCGAATTTTTTTCTCGAAAATTTTCACACTCATGGTCACAAGTAAAGTTTCTCACGTAAAAATGTCAGTTTCTACACAGAGAAAAATCTAGCCAAGTCAGTATACGTAA
>JASAND010014799.1:0-117268 GCA_030248195.1 Trissonchulus latispiculum
TTGTACTTCGTTCAGTTACGTATTGCTCATAATCCAATTTCTAGGTAATTCCCTAACTATTGGTTTATGCACATTTTCAGTGGGCCAATCTTCTGTAAGAGTTGCTAGTTTTGTTTACTTAAACTTTGTGAACTTTGAAACTTGGTAACTCGGTTTTAGGAAAATCTAAGGTTTTCCTCGCTTGAAACAAAGTTTAATCGGAACTTGTGAAAGCCTGAGCGAATAATAATTGCCAAGCAATGGATTGTGTAAACAAACACTATAAAAAACATTTTAATTTACTAGTTGGAGAGGAAGCCGGCCATTCCTCTTCAAAACTCCAAGAATTATTAATTAACAACATAATGTAAAAACTCAAGGTTTTAGATTCAGTTCGAAAATAACCTATATTTTAGAAACCTGATAATTTTGGAGCCGACCTAACGCTGAAAATAAAACAATTACAAGAACAGTGACTTTTAGGTCGATTAGCGCCTTCGTTACAGAATATGGCCGGCAACACCTAGTTGCCGGCTGTGGAGGTGGAAAGATCCCTATAACTAGCTTAATTAATTTAGGGTCGTAATTAAAGGGACCCTCTATCTAAGACTCAAAAGGTGAGGTCCCCACTCAAAATCCCGTAAATTACAAAACCCCCATAGCCACGAGGGCCTTCTTTACAAATAAAAACTGGCCTCTAGGGCCGTGGCTTGGAGTAGTAAAAAGTTTGGCCAATTGGCCGCATAAAAAAGAAAAGGGCCCTGAGGCCAAAAGACAAAAAATATGTATATGACGACGATTACGAACAATTAACAAATTCTTGGTCAATTGTCAAAACTGAAATAAATCAGAGAGAGGAGAGGACCAGCTAATTAGTGGCGGTGACATGCTGTGAATGCTTATTGAATCCTATACTTAGTTACAGTTGAACAAACTATTACCATGGGACACAGGAAACGAGTTTAGGATTGAAATTTTTACATATTCATTACGATTACACTTTTAACACATTTTAACACTATTAAAACTGGTATAAAAATTACTTACTATTTTTACATGTAAATTAATAACATTGAGCATATAACAACGTTGGCTCATAAGGTTTGGTCTAATTTATATAAAAAACTAAAGAAATTAAGCCTTTTTACAAAAATCTCAATTGGAATCGGAGCCGGGAAGCTAGAACCGGAACCGGAACCGGACCGGAACCGGTTTCAAAAATCGGAACCGGTCCGAGCACTATGGCTTAGCCCTACCACCTCGACGAGGGTCTAACCTAAAAGTTCCAAAATTTTAAGGGGCCTGTCCCTAATTTAGCGAAACTTTCGAATTTTTAACGTTTTTGAGCAAAAACTAGTAAAAAAACGATAATTTTTAGCGATTTTTAGAATTTTTGAAAAACTCGCTAAACTTTGGTAAAAAATTAAGAATGGAAGCGTGCTGGGCCCATAACCCAGAGGTCCGTGGATCGAAACCACGCTCTGCTAAACTTTTGGCTCCGCTACTACGTTGAAAGTACTTTATGTTCTACGCTAGACATCGTTTTTGGTGCATTTTACTGTGTAAATGCACACTCGAATTTAGAAATGCGTACGCGAAAAACCCTGTATCTTGCCCTGTCTGACCATCACTTTGACACAAAACCACGACGAGTCTTTGGCTCAGGAAGCCACAAATGATACTTTGGCTCCAGCAAATCTGAGCCAGTCTATGTATATGTCACCGTAAAATTGTAGAATCGAATTCTGCAGAAGTACTGAACTTTTCGAAATTCTACAGAATTCCTGAACATTTCAGTAAAACTGCAGAATTACGGCAAAAACTGAATAATTCAGCAATTATATATTTATTGTCATTACTTATTTTCAATTTTCTTTCTCAAATTCAAATGCTCAATGCTCAAATAGTTCCTTCTTTTTCTATTTTCCTACTTGGTTTGATTTTTTAAAATAACTTAAAATAAAATAAGTTAAAATAAACTTTTACAGTCAGCCAACCTTGTACAATTGATCAACCAAACTTTTTACAATTGTACACGTTTAAAATATCAAAATTTTCAAAATCCAGAGTAACTTGATCCAGGATTCGAGGCGAGGCGTGCTGTTATATAAACAGTACACTGGTTGTTTCAAGATGCAGTAAACCTAATTTTAAAAGTTTCAATGCGTAGTAAGTTTAAATAAAATAAGAAACATCTCAAGGAGAAAAACTTCGCATAAGTAAAGCTAGACATATCAAATCGCACTCACCCGGATGCAAATCAGCCATCGAAGGCATCATCCCCACAGACGTAGGAAGTTGCTGAGACGACAACTCCATTAAATTAAACTAAGTGCATATACAGAATTATACACCTAAATATTGGGCACACGCATAGATTATATATAAGCAGTGGCGTAGACAGGTCATTGCTTCGGGGGGGGGGGGGCGGATTTTCGGCAAGTCGGGGGGGGTCCGGGGCCCGACGCCCACCCCCCGATATTGAGCAATTTTTTACCTCGACCCACAATCAGCTTTCAATATTTCTATAAGTAAAATTGAGTTTTTCAGATTTTCACCAAAAACGGGTATATATATACAGCAGCTTTAATTCTTAATTAGTATATAAGCTTGAGAAATTTTCTCAGATTTTCACCAAAAACGGCTTAATTATTAAAGCTGACATTTTTCTGATTTTCACCAAAAACTGCTAGAGAAACTTTATATATATAATTCTTTAATACCAGTTGAAAATTTTTAACTTTCTAAATTTTTTGAAAGGAATTGCTTTTGAATCCCCAGAAGTTGAGAATTTTTGATATTTCAGACATGAAAGCAGTTTTTCAAAGCCCTTTTCATTTTACATCAGCAAATAATCTGAGAGCTAGCATTGTACGCGTGGAAGCGCTGTGGAGAAACCAAATGTCGCGAAGAAATAGGAGCCGCGGGGGTCTGGGGGTAAAAGTTGCAGAATTTTTCATATTTACACTCCCTGAGGAATAATTTTGAGCACTTTCTTTATTAAGTGCATATCTGCATTATCTGCCTGCATTATCTGCAAGACTAAAGACAGAAACATTTATTTTAGGATAATGAAATAATCAATATCAAGTTGTCATAGCAGTTAGCAATATGAGTAAGAACGCACAATCAGGAGTATGGGAGCGCTGCCCCCAGTAGAAAATTTTTAGAAATATTACGTTTTAAACCTATTTTTCCGGTAACTTTCGCACAAAATCGTCATCTACATTTGGCACCTACTCTACGTCATCTGTATTTGGCTCAGAGCGAGCGAATTTTTTGAAAAATAAAAGGGTTGAAACCTATATATATCTATTTCAGACTACTGTTTCAGCAAAAACTGGCGTAATATGTTAAGCTCGCGCTGCGCGCGAGCTTAAAAATTTTTTCCACCGGCAAAATTTTCAGGGGGGCAAAGGTGCTTCGGGGGGGGGCGCCCCCCCGGGGCGCGCCCCCTTATCTACGCCCATGTATATAAGTATATACGTATATCTAAATGAAAATGTAAAATACTCTCTATATATATACATTGTTACAGACATCTCGCTCGCAAGAATGCTGATAATTCAGAGGAAAGCAAAAAAATTTGAAGAAATAATAAGAAGGAATGATAACGCTGGGTTGCATGGACGGAAATTAAAACCACATTGCGAGCTATTACTGGTGCGTATTTTACGAAAAAACATTTTGCCTGAAGGTACATACGTAAGAGACGGGGGAGACAAGACACGCCACATATCGACATGGGGACGGCCCCTAAATTGTATCCAAATCATAGACTGGGCTTATTCTACTTCCCCCCTTAATTTTAAAGCATTTTTAGCTATTTTAAGCCTAAATTTAGGTTAAAAATAGTTAATTTTGAGCTCAGCAGCAAAAATGGATATATATATATATATACATTTTTAAACATTTTTGAAAATTTTTCCTCTCCAGAAATTTTTGCCTGGGAAAAAGCCAGAGATGTTAGGGGGTGGGCGGACCCCTCCACCAAACGGCAAATTTTGGCGGCCACGCATAGTTTCACCACCCCCCCTCCCCAGGTATATACACCTATGGGTGGGGGGGGGAACCCCACCAACCAAAATGACAAATTTTGGCGACCCCCTCCCAGATTTTAAGGATGCAGCTCCCAGTACGTTGGGGAAACAGGAAACTCACTGTCCCTGCGCTTTAACGGACACAGATATGATATTCGTAGAATGGATGCTAACAAACCGCTCTCTTGTGATTTCAGAGATCATTGTCATGATTTAACCGACTTACTGGTCTCTGTTATTGATTCTGCAACGGACGAGACCATCAGAAAGAAGAAAGAAAAACGGTGGATTAGCCAGCTTTGTACGGACTATCCTCTCAATTTAAATTGGGAACATATCCTACGTTTCAACAAGTCCCCACCTTCCGAGTCTGACATTGTTAGCATCCATTCTACCGAACACAGCAGCGCCCCCAGCCTTCCCAGGTCCCCCTTCCTCCAGGAAGTGCCCAGCGTGCCCCCCTTCCTCCCGGAAGTTCCCTACGTGCCCCCCTTCCTCCAGGAAATTCCCTACGTGCCCCCCTTCCTCCAGGAAGTGCCCAGAGTGCCCCCCTGTCTCCCGAGCCTGTCGCCTACCCTCCCATTCGAATAAGGAATCCTATAGCCCCCCAGGAACGTTTGCAGCGAGTAATAGCCAGGAGTCGCCTGACGAAGGGACCACACCGGTCTCGAAACCGGTCGCGTGAATAAGGTTGGTTAGATTTCTGGGTGTCCACGTTTTGATATTTTCCTATTCTCAGTAAGTCTTAGTTAAGTTACACCTAACTTTTTGGAATACTAAAATTACGGAATGGAGAACATTTTGCTAAAACATTTTTGACCATAACTTTCTTAATATTGGGAGTTGAGAAATAAAATTTACATTTTTGGAATCAGCGCCGAATTGCCTTTCGATTAAGCCCAAGTTGTGTTTCCACATAAAATTTTGATTATTACGTAATAATTACCTAATTAACACTTATTAACCCCAATTAACATTTTTAACTCATATTATTACTGATTTAACCTGACTAGTTACTAAAAATGGGAAATTAATGTTAAATAACGTTAGACATGACTACCTACGTCTAAATACGGTTACCTATGCACTTGTAACTACCTATTATTTGCTGATTAAGGATAATTCCACATAGTAACTACCGTATACCAATGAACCATCTTTGTATGATTGAATTTGACAGTAAAATTGAGATTATTGTTTGCAAACAGAGAGGAATTACACATTTTTGTGGATAATATTAGGACCTTTTCTTCGAGTTTTGGGTGGTCGGTAAGAATATGTGAGTTGACTAAGATTGGGTACTAATGACGAGGCACCAGCTCCTCATTAAAGTGTGAACTTTTGCAATTATTATCTGTTCAGGGATAACAAGATCCAAGTGAAAAGGCACCCGCTTTTCACAGGGAGGCAATATTAAGGGATTTCCTTCCAAACTACCTAACTGACTAAGATGTGTATTAATTTATGATGCTGTTCTTCTTGTATTAATAGACCTGACCTTATAAAGCGAATTTAACCAATCTTCCCTTTCATTCCTCTAAGAATTGGTTATATTTTAGAGATTGGCAACCCTGTTCTTAATTGCACACAAACACGATTACAGCTTGGACGTTCATTCAAGAAACTACGATCATGGCAATCTTTACTTAGCCCATTTTCTGAGGTCTTCCTTGGCATTTTCGAGTGATCATTGAGCAAATCCTTCTTTTTGGATAAATTCTTCAAAATTTGATTTTTTATTGAACCAATTTCATTACATATGTTTGCCTCTAAACTAAAAGTTCCTGTCTTTAGTCTTGCCGATTGTGGCAATTGAAAAAAGTAATCTGTACATAATTTATTCGAAAAATCACTATACCTAGCTCGTAACTCCATAAAGAAAGTGTTCAAAATTAATTCCTAAGAGTCTAAATTTAGGTTTCCGCCCCCAGCCCCCCGCGGGCCCTATTTCTTCGCAAAATTGTCTTCATCCACAACTCTTCCGCGCGTACAATTCTAGCTCTCTCTCTCTCATTCTCATTTGCTGATCAGAAATAAAACAGCAAGAAAGTGCTTAGAAAAAATTCCTTTCATGTCTAAAATATCAAAACTTCTGGGGGTTAGTTTAAGTTTTGAAAAAGTTTAAAAGCTGAAAATTTTCAATTTTGGTACTGAAGAATTATATAAGGTTTCTGGTTGTGGAGACAATCTGGAAAAATTTTCAGCCGTAATCATTAAGAATTAACGTTTCTGCAGTTGTTTTCCTGACTATATCCGATTTGAGAAAAGATCCGGATATTCGATGACTTTAATGACCGAGTACATACTGTGTGCAAAATAATTGCTATATTAATAAAAAAAGAAGTTTGTTTTCGTGTCCGATTCTGGGGGGTTTAGTAGTGCTCGGAACGGTTCCACTGGAACCGGTAGAACCGGAACCGGAACCGGAAGGATTTTTAGAACCGGAACCGGAACCGGTAGCATTTGGAACCGGACCGGTTCCAGTGTAATTTGTCTCAGATGTTTTGAAAAATGTATCCAAAAATTAAGTTTTCGCCTGCAAATTTTCAAAATTTCTCTAGCTTTTAAATAACACTCTCAGTCTGGAAATTCTGAAAATTTTTCTAGCTTTTGAATGTAGTCTTTTGCGAAACCTATTATGCGGCATTATTTTTTAACAAGTAAGAATTTTAACTTTTTCTTGCATGTTGGTAAGATATGCAATTACTTTTGAGCTGATGATTCCTTTTTGGAGTAACCAACTTTGAAGCATTAATAACAATTGTGTACTTGGAGCAAGGTCTGTCTCTTGTGCATTTTATTGTGCACATGCACACTTTTTTCCAAGCTGCACCTTGAATTTAATAATGCACACTTAAATGCACAGTCAAATTATACTTCCGCTAACCATAAAGTGCCCTAAAAAATTTCGAAAATGCTTCAAATTTTAAAAAAAGCTCTAGCTTTTAGTTGGGGGCTGCCGCCCCCAGACCCCCGCATCTTCTTACTATTTTTCGATCAGAGCAACGTCGCAAAGACCTTACTTCTGTTCTATTCTTTCTTGTTTATAAAAGCCACTAATTAATTATTGAATATTTTGGCTTTGGGTTGTACTTATATACTTATATATGTCCCTTCATTTTCAGAAATAAACGACTGGATTAAGCCAATTTCTCTTAAAGTATTTCTTTACATTTTTAATTTAATGGTACAATGCCTTCTTCAAGACTGTGTTTCTCGCGACCAAAATCGATGCTTTTAATAAAATATACTACTGGTACTCTAAATGTTCAAGCAATATGAAAGTAAAAGTTTTAAACAAGATTTAGTCGCCTCCGGAGGAACATTTTTAGTAATTGTAAACCTGCTGCGCAGCTGATTATTTCAGTTCTCAGACAGTTCTCGGCCGAGGAATCCTGCCCTTTTTGGGCACTACTTGTTTCCATTACAACGGTTCGACGCGTACAATGCTAGCTCTCTCGCTGCCGTTTGTTAATCTGTTAAAACGACAAGAAATTGTTCAGAAAAATCTTTTAAAATGCAACATTTTTCAAAATTTTTTCCAATAAAAATATTTTTTCCAAAACGCACCCTATTTTTTAAAATGCCCAAAAAATGCACAAATATCCGATATCTATCAAAAACAAACCCTGATTTGGAGTTAAGAAACCATCTTTATATCAAAATATAGCCTAAGATTTCTTTTTCTAATAGATATATACCTGGAACCTAACTTTGGTTTTCTAGAGTTTTCACTGAATATTAGAATGGGTGCATACAGATTTTCTATTAGTAGACAGTCGTTGACAAACAAGCATATGAATTCTTTACTGTTTCCAAATTTTTACATTTTTCCACTTCTTACCGCTACAATGTACACGCTACTTTAATGCAAACAAGCAATATTTTGTGCAAAAGATTTAGTCGCCTCCGGAGGAACATTTTTAGTAATTGTAAACCTGCTGCGCAGCTGATTATTTGGCAATGGAGGTCTTTACTTGCTTACTACAAAAAACATACGTGCAAAACATGGAAAGGTTTTAATATTTTTTGAGGTACCTATTTACTTTTATTACTACCTAAAATTTCAACATATATAATACATGCATGGCTTTCGTTTCTACAAGTTTCGTTTGAGAAATTTTTGCTAAGCAGTTAATGATAACAATTTAGCTATGAGTCATCAATAAGAAGTGAGAATATAACAGTTTCCGGTTTTCAAATTCCATTACTACAAGAGCTATATATGCATAATAATTACACGCATCAGAAATAGAAGTTCCATAAAAAGAAAGACAAGATTTTACACACAAGTCATACTGGTCCTATGTTAAACCACAGCTCACACGTATTTATGGAGAAATACATCTTTATCAAGCAAAGTCCGTGTGATGGCCCGATCTGAGCAAATTTAAGAGACCTGCTGCGCTGAGGCGCAGCAGGAAAAAGAAACATGACTAGTTTTTGAGCAAGCAGGATAGAGGATTGCGAACAATTAACAAATTCTTGGTCAATTGTCAAGCAAAATAAATCAGAGGAGAGGACCAGCTAATTAGTGGCGGTGACATGCTGTGAATGCGTGAATCCTATACTTAGTTACAGTTGAACAAACTATTACCATGGGACACAGGAAACGAGTTTAGGATTGAAATTTTTACATATTCATTACGATTACACTTTTAACACATTTTAACACTATTAAAACTGGTATAAAAATTACTTACTATTTTACATGTAAATTAATAACATTGAGCATATAACAACGTTGGCTCATAAGGTTTTGGTCTAATTTATATAAAAAACTAAAGAAATTAAGCCTTTTTACAAAAATCTCAATTGGAATCGGAGCCGGAAGCTAGAACCGGAACCGGAACCGGACCGGAACCGGTTTCAAAAATCGGAACCGGTCCGAGCACTATGGCTTAGCCCTACCTCGACGAGGGGTCTAACCTAAAAGTTCCAAAATTTTAAGGGGGCCTGTCCCTAATTTAGCGAAACTTTCGAATTTTTAACGTTTTTGAGCAAAAACTAGTAAAACGATAATTTTTAGCGATTTTTAAGAATTTTTTGAAAAACTCGCTAAACTTTGGTAAAAATTAAGAATGGAAGCGTGCTGGGCCCATAACCCAGAGGTCCGTGGATCGAAACCACGCTCTGCTAAACTTTTGGCTCCGCTACTACGTTGAAAGTATGAGGCTAAATCAAACATTTGTAGAACATTAATTGACAATGCACAATTGTCTGAAACCTCTGGCCACTCGCCCAAACGCCGTTGATATCTTCAGGCCCAATTGATCTCGAAGGCCATGATTTCAACCCCTGAATGACCCTCAACTCATCCAGCTGTTAGCCAGCGGTACAATATCTCCATTCTGGATCAATCTCATGCTGATCATTGCTAATATCAAATGTTTACATAAGCTGATAATTATGTCGTAGTCAAATTTTAAAATCTCCGGAACGATCTAAATCACACTGTACGATGTCAAGAGACTGTCAAGGGATAAGTGGATACAGCTTCTGATCTACCGAATGCATCCGAAAAGCATCAAACATCCCACTAGTTAACTGATCGACCAATGGATCTGAAATCATGATGTCTGGATTTCCCAAGCCGCATGATCTACTATGGAGCTCTTGCTTTTCCGACGGAACCGCTAAGTTTAATTTTTCATGCTTAGCCAACATAATTTACTACACCTAGCACCTAGTCACGAACAGAAAGTAATAATAAATGGCCCCGACTGCTGGAGTGCAATAGTACAGAAAGGCTTCATCGTACCAAACCCTTCTCAGAAATCTAAAGCTAGTTCTCAAATGAGGATTCGACTCTTTGTCGGGACCGAGAGCTTTGTATGAAAGAGCAAAGTTAGCATTGAGCAAGTTTTCAGGCAGTCTTTAAGTGCTGAGTCTGTTGGATGGGATCGGGAACAGGCATGGCGGGTGAAAAAGGTCCTTCTGTGTCTGTTTCCGTATCTCCTTCGGCAGAATCAGTTCAACTTACATTTTTATAATAATTCTATTCTTCTTCGAAGTAATTAGACGTATTTAGTATTAAATTCTAATTTCATGCATTACGCATTTCCTACATGTTTTTAGAAATACGGACTTTTCATTTCTTTCCTATCTAAGAGCTAGCCTATCCCTTCCGAATCCCTTTCTGCAGCCTTTTCTTTTTTATCCTAAGCTGTCGAGCAAGCTTTGTTAGTCTTCAGCCATCTTAGTTGTGCTTGACATGCGGGGGTCAACAGTGGTTGGCTGGACAACCATTGTTGACCTGGGTGCAACTGAAATAACCGTACGTCTGATTTGGCTTGGGGGTCATGTTTCTGTCCTTGACCTTCGCTTCTCCGCTTCTTGTCCGTATTTTTAAACGGTCTGCGGAGAGCAGCAACGTAATGGCCACAATGTGTGCCGCTGTTGCTAGGCCCTTCTCAAAAAAAATAAGAATTTTTTGTAAAACTCGCTGAGGGGTCTACCCTTTTCTCCTCTCTGGACAAGAGTGTCTGCCCTTTTCCTTTTCACTGAGGGGGTCTACCCGTTGTGAAATATTCGTTGAAAACGGTGTTAATTCTGGAAATTATTTCATGAATGATAAAACTATTCTTGGAACTTAGCTACCTTGGTAGCTTATAAAGATGGAGTCACCTAGTTGAAGGTTAGGATTGTCAGTCTTGGGTAGGACTTAGTGGTGATAACTTGGGTTTGTGGGTCTCCCTCGATATTGTTGGCAGCTGAGACTATTCAAATATTTTGGTGCCATTTTTGGTGTTTGTGTTTGATTATTGATTGGGTGGTTTCGTATATCTATGGAAAATGCTATTTGGTAATTTCGTGTAAATTTCAGATTAAAGTATCGTGTTAATTCTAGTAGTTTGATTAGGTTTTATCAGATAGGCACGAGGAGGAGCTGTAGGCATACACTACCGATTGTGAACCTGCAGAAAATTAGTCAAGTCTGTTTTATTATCAATAGAGGCGATAACTACATTTTTACACCGTTTTTTGTCGGTCTGGGGGGGGTCTGCACCCACAAAGGCGGGCAAAGCAACATTCGCGACAAAACTTATACATTTCTCAGACCAAACGATAGTCCACAGCGCATCCTCTGGTGATACAGTGAGTGGCACACATCATATGATGATTTAACAGATGTAGAGTTTCACCAGGGAGTTCCAGAACTGGAAGAGTTGAAAACAGGCCTACCTACTCTGGTAGTTATAGATGATTTAATGTCAGAAGTCCAGAAAGTGGATGACTTTCCTTTACTATTTCTTATTCTGGGACAGTCTTTTAATTGAGTTCTTTACTCTAGTGGATGCCATAACTGGTCGTGTAGCGTGATTCACACTCGATCATACACAGTCTCATTGACATATTTTTCGATGGGGAAGCGATTATTTTTTTGAACCGATTCAAACTACGAATCGTGGGGGGGGTGGGGTTTGGGGGGGGAATCAACGCCCAGTACATAGTTTTGATCACTGCACATTTAGTGGATTTCTTGACCGTTAAAACCTGCTGAGCCAAATAAAAAAACTCACAGCTAACAAATTCACAGTTTGGCATCGATGTTCAAAAATTTTTGGTCTGTATTCTGCCTGTAAGATGCTGAGCAGATTTGCTTTTCCTGGTACTCTTAGAGTCTATATTATAGCTAAAATGAGATTCATGCAAGCGTTTCAAAATATACCCACAAAAGCACTGCACAAAAGGATACCAGCACCTTAAGGGGGGGGCGCTACTTGGGTCGAAATTTCTACCCTCACCGATTTGGCTCAAATTGTGCTCATTGATACTCCTTAAGGTCCTACACAATCCTTTGAAATATGAGATGATTTCGTCCAGCAATAAAAAAGTTACAGTCATTTAAAATTTCCATTTCCTATTGAAAATGGCCTAAAATCGGAACTTTAAATTTTTCGCTTCTGACAACGATAACTTACCCAAATCAAAACCGTTCGAAACGTTCTATAGCTCATTTTGTAGATAAATATAATATCTAAAACTTGTCGAAGAGCTTTTTTCAAATTTTAGTCTCTAACTTTTGTAGTAACCCTTTCTGTGAGACAACCCCAAAAATTTGTCAAAATGTGGCATTTTTCGAAAATTTTCAAACTTTACAAATGTCCACAATATCTATATCAATCGATAGCTTTTTCAATTCTAAGAAACGTTTCTTCTTGGCACAAACGTCAATTTTGCATCATTTTAAAGTTATCGGTCGAAAACCGCATCTTCATCATTTGGCAATTTCTGTGTTTTTGGGGTTGTCTCACAGAAAGGGTTACTGCAAACGTTAGAGACTGAAATTTGAAAAAAGCTCTTCGACAAGTTTTAGATATTGTATCGATCTACAAAATGAGCTATAGAACGTTTCGAACGGTTTTGACTTGGGTAAGTTATCGTTGTCAGAAGCGAAAAATTTAAAGTTCCGATTTTAGGCCATTTTCAATAGGAAATGGAAATTTTGAATGACTGTAACTTTTCTATTCCTGGACGAAATCATCTCAAATTTCAATGTTTTGTGTAGGACCCTAAGGTGTATCAATGGGCACAATTTGAGCGAAATCGGAGAGGGTCGAATTTTTGACCCAGGTAGCCCCCCTTAACCACGCAACACAGAAACCTCACGGGTATTTGCTCATTGACTTGGATCAGAGCACCCCAGATGACTTTCGACTGCGATCAACAATATCTCCAGACGAGCCAAATGGTGTCTACAAATTGAAGAAAAAGAAGGATTCAAGACACATAGCTTACTATATTTTGTTTTAACCAGTAAGCAATGGCTGAACGTTATGAAAATCATGTCGATTAGCTCAAAGTGGTGTGCAACCCTAAACAATGGCGAGGTATCATTGAAAATGGAAATTCATAATTAATAAAACTATTTGGTAGGAAACGTGTTGTCTGGCAACATTATTGCGTCAGCTTTGTAATAAGCAGAAAACCGTGCTGTCAAAGAAGCGACTTTATTGTACAACAAGGGGGTTTCCTTCCTACATTGCTTGCTTCTTTGCTGGGAATTGTTGGTGGGCTAGTTACCGATCTAGTTATGGAAAGATAATGGAGTATTCTATCCTTGTGCGATCCTTGTGGAACTATATAAACAAAAGGATTACAGGCGGCGCCTACTTAGAGACAAGGGACAAGAGATTTTTGTTAAACAAAGTCAAGACGATGAATTGGTGAAGCACGACCCGCCAAAGATTGTTCTTTTGTTGCTACTTTGCCAAAGAACTTGCAAAAGGTAGGAAGGAAATTAATTGACCATTTGAAGATTATTCCCGATTTTGAGATCAATGACAAAGGGGAAATTTCATATAAAGGTACTGTGGAACATGATCGCGAATATAGTAGATTCGCCCAATCTGCGTCATACCCCAAAGTGCGTCACTCAGCCGTTTAAAGTTATCTGGTGCACTACAAAATAGAAGATATCACAAGGTCTTTACATTTCTGAGCAGGTCTACTCCAGCTCTATGCAATGGTGTAAAAATTATTTCCTAAAAATTTTTTAACCTTGCACAATGCTACTTAATTCAATATACTCTGAATAAAACACCCGTTGTCCGCCAAATTTTAAGCAATGTCCCAAATTCAGTTTTGTGCACCTAACTACCTTAGTACTTAACAACGTTTAATGTCAGCTATCAAATTGTTCGTTAGAATCTGCTGATTCCAAAAATATAAACAATTCCTGATTGCACCATACTAGAACTGAGAAATTCCGATTTTACCGGAGCCACTGCTCAGTGCCTAAAGTTCGTCGCTCTGAATTAACTTTTTTACAAATATCCCTAATGTGCGTTCGTATCTTTTACATGTAAATTTGCTTCAAATAAATATTGGCTTTATAACTTAACCTAAGACAAAACTAAGTGCAAAAACACAATCCTAGGAATAATTCTGAACAATCTGATACCAAATTTTCTGTTTTTATGGCATTTTATTTTTTTGTAAGTCGTTGTTTCGTGCTTTAAATCACAAAATTACATTTTATAAATTATCATAGCTTAATTTGAAAATCAAATTCGCTTCAAATAACACAGTACTGGCATTTTAACAAATTTCTTGAAGATCACAAGTTCAAAAATTGACATACCTGTTTGACGTAAGTCTGTTCTTACGCAATAAAGATAAAACGTTAATAGAACTTCAAAGAAAGGGGCTGCTATTTTGTACTGTTTTCACAAATTTCCTTAATATAGGAACTGGACCTTCTCGCAATATAAGTTCTATTGCTTTTACCTGTAACGTTACTGTCACGGAAGGCTGTGGTCATTAGCTCCCATCCTCTAGCTGGACTTTTCTTCGGTCTATGCCTGACAGTCGTGAACCAAGTCAAGTATATCTTCCACGGTACCTCTCTATGAAATTTCCCTTTTGTCATTGATCTTAAAATCTGGAATGCTCTTCAAATGGTCAGTTAATTCCCCCACCCTAAATTTGCAAGTTCTTTGGCAAAGTAGCAACTAGAGTTGGGACCGGTTCCACTAGAACCGGTTGGAAGCGGAACCGGAACCGGAACCGAACCGGAAGGAATTTTAGAACCGGAAGGAATTTTAGAACCGGAACCGGAACCGGAACCGGTAGGATTTGGAACCGGCCGGTTCCACTCTTAAAAATGGACATGAACTAATTTTTTTGCAGGAGTTTAAATTTTGCAAAAGCTGGATTTTGTTTTTGTGGTTGCCATTCACTGTTGCCATTCATATTGTCTTTTTCAAGCTAGTGACTGAAATTGAAACTATAAATCTAGTTTGAACTGAAACTAAACAAATTTAGACCTGAAGGCGAAATATGTAGGATGAGACTGATAATAATTAAGAGCTTCAAACTAAACGTGAAATAAAGGTACAATTATTGGAACTGAAACTGAAGCTGACACTCCGTAGAATAAATTTAGACCCTAAACTGAAAACTACAGCTTCAGCTTCCACTGGAGGTGACACAAACTCACCGCTTCCCCTTTTCAGGCGATCGAGGCACGTTTCAGGTTTCACTGAAGCCGAGGCATAGAATTAAGAGAAATTTCAAATGTTTCTTTGAATCAACACTAGTGACATTATCCCGTGTGTTAAGACAAAAATTAAATGTTAAACATACTTGAAAAATTAGGAAAATGTATTGTAAGGGAAAATTTCTACTTCCTTTATTCCGGAAGAAATTTCGTAATTTTTTGTTTTGATGCTTCTGATTTTTCAATTTTTTAAGTAAATTTGTGTGTATTACAAAATGCAGTTGTGAAAATGTGAAAATTAATTTTAACGAATTTTTGAAATTTTCTATTCTAAAATTCCAATTGTAATTGATGAAAGACGGGCACTTTCGTTCAGACGTGAACGATACATCGCCGAATGAAAACTTTAACCAGCTTACATATTTGAATATTAACCTCATAGAAAAGATGAGAGCTCGAAGGGATATAGTCGGAAATTGAGTATATCTTCTCAAAAAATTGGTACATGGATGGTGGTGTTGTCAGCACGCAAGATTTAAGCAACATTTTTTTAAAAAATAGTAAATTTTAGAGGAGTAGAAAACTTCGAAAGTTGAGTACTTGTTTTCTTATTTTTAAGCTATCGGCAACGGAGACGAAAGTAAATAATGGAACAGCATGTAGAGGTATCTGTTAGCTATTTTGTGTAATCAAGCGACTGTACATTTCCTCGTTAAATACAACTTTAATACATATGTTCTTCTTTCCAATTTGGCTTTCAGCTTTTAAATATTTTAAATGCATTTAAATGTTTTGGAAACTATTTGCTTCTGACACTGTACTCTTTTTAAAGAAATAAAAATTTAAGCTCCAGTATATCTCAATTCTCAGCATGTTTTACTGAAACCTTGTGCAGTTTACAAGATCAAGTAAACAATCTCCCCCCAGCCTCAATTGGGGGGGAGATAGTTTACTTGATGTTAACTTTAGCAAAACTTAACCAATTTAGCTCAAATTTTGTGTGGATGCATTCCAACACATGACTGATTGATTGGTCATAAAATTTTAAAATTTTAAAGAATTTAAATTTTTAGGTTTTTAAGGGGGAACCAAGGGGAATCAAAAAAGTTTTTGTCGTCAATTTGGCTGAAACATTGTGTATAGGGGTTTTCGGGGTCCTAGAACAGGAATCTTAAGTCGGTTTTTCGATTCAGTCTTTCGTTAGTTCAGTACAAGCTTACATCTTAAGCTTACTACTTTAGCTTATACTGAGCAAACTAAAAGATGAAACTAAAAACCGACTTCAAATTCGTGTTCTACGAGCCGGAACTACACATGTTTCAGCAAAATTCACACAAATTTTTGCATAATTCCCTAAAAACCTAAAAATTTAAATTCTTTAAAATTTTAAAATTTTATTACCAATCAATCAGATATGTGTTGGAATGCATCTACACAAAATTTGAGCTAACTTGGTTATGTTCTGAAAGATTTATAGCGTTGGGGGGGGAGATAGCTTACTTGAGAATTTGGGGGGAGATTGTTTACTTGATCCCAAGATTCTGATCAGAAGGCGCTGTCTGCATTTAGATGCACAGTAGAATCTCACCGTGAATTATCGAAACAATTTGCTCGACCATACTAGTTTTAATTTTTTTACAAGTTTTAGTGTATGTTGTGCATAGAGTAACAGCATTTGTAATGGAGCAAATTCAAGGTAAGGCAAAAACTTTAAAATTCTAAGTAAAAAAAAGTTTAGCCCAGTTGGTTATTATCGCATTACCTATTCCAATTGTTTTGCAGTATTGCTTTATAATTTTGATTGTATAACCCTTGCTGGGGGCCTGCATCCAATATTAAATAATGTTAAAATGTAACTACGAATTTTGTACTTGGAACCGGGAACCGGAAGCTAGAACCGGAACCGGAACCGGTTTTTAAAATTGGAACCGATCCCAACTCTAGTAGCAACAATATGATCAATCTTTGGCGGGTCTTGCTGCACCAATTGATCGACTTGACTTTAACAAGAATCTCTTGTCCCTTGTCTCTAAGTAGGCGCCGCCTGTAATCCTTTTGTCTATATAGTTCCGGCTTAACGTCAGATGGGTATTTCTGCTCTTCTCACTAGCTCCACATCTGCTTCACTTTCTCTTAGATGACGCTCAAAGTATTCTAATCTCACAAGGATAACTCCATCATCTTTT
This sequence comes from Trissonchulus latispiculum, assembly GCA_030248195.1. Taxonomy (NCBI): domain Eukaryota; kingdom Metazoa; phylum Nematoda; class Enoplea; order Enoplida; family Ironidae; genus Trissonchulus; species Trissonchulus latispiculum. The sequence goes on from JASAND010014799.1 coordinate 17,151, forward strand.
CATAACTAGATCGGTAACTAGCCCACCAACAATTCCCAGCAAAGAAGCAAGCAATGTAGGAAGGAAACCTCCTTGTTGTACAATAAGTCGCTTCTTTAAGAGCACGGTTTTCTGCTCGTCGGAGCGGAGCTCCTGCGCACATCACTACTGGCATCAAGTTTTGAAACTTTGGATGTTAAGCTAGCATATCTAACCAACTATATACTTAACATACCCATCCACAAATGGTTTAATAAGTGGCAGTGTCATAACTCACAGTCATGTCAAATAATGAAAGTATATATAAATTAAGAAGAACGGCAGTGTTATTAAGCACAACTTTAAAAGAACGCTAAAAATAACGACAAGAGAAAACTCTTAATAGCAAATCAGAAAAGCTGACACAACGCAAATACACAAGAAAACGAATGAGATGTCTTGAGCTTGACTGAACCGCTGAACAGTCAACAATTTGCAAAAAAATCATCCTTATCAAATACAAAATGCACATAGGACAGACGCACAAATTTACTTACTCGGCATGGATAATCGGCCTCAAATCTGAAAACTGAAAAATCATGTAATCTGGACATCCTTCAGGCAATATCTCGCCAATAAATTAAACAAAACGAGAACGAGCAAAACGTATGGTTCACCCGCCTATTATCTAACGTACATAAAATCACTACTTTGATAAGGCAAGTTTTAATACATAAATAAATAAATAAATAAATAAATGGCTATTGTTACAAATTGCCACACAGTGATTTTAACTTCAACAATTTCTAACAAATTTAGTTTGGATAAGTAAATTTGTTTGGCACTAGCTAAGCAAAACGCAAACCAAATGCTTACAAAATACGGCAATTTCTATTATGATTTCTTGAAAGTTCTGATGTACAAGCTTAGCGTGATACTGTGAAATAGGAATCCGAGCCGGTCGGCTACCCAAGTGCCTTGGTCATGCTTATATTTTTTGAAACCATTCCCTCCCCAAGCAAGCTAGGCTGCCTTGCCTTGATTTTGCATTTCGCCTGAACACAGAAACTGCATACATTTATCAAATATGTAGCACTCATTCATTAAACATATTACAATTAAAAGCAGTTAACCTACTGTACATTAAATACAAACAGTTACAAAAGTAACAACACAGACAAACCTAATAAGAAATCACAAAACGGCCAACCACAATACAAATTCACGAAAATCGTTTAAATTACAAAACCACAATCTTCCTATCGTATCGTACACAAACGTATAAAGCTATAAACATTAAGATAAAATTCAAAACAAAAGAAGAAGCAGCTTAGCAAGTAATAAAGAATAAAATACAAAACCGTTTTATTTCAGCTTTTCCCATTGCAATATGGCCCTTTTAACAGACATCGTTAACGAATCATTAGGAGGACTATCCACAGATGAGGAAGAATGCGATCCAGTACCGATCCGATCAGCAGAATCACCAGCGGCGGTGGTGGTGCGGCACCGACCCATAATCCAGTCAAATTCTTCATCACTGAAAATGGCAGAATCACCCTCTTCGCCGCTATAGAGAGCCGCGGCGGCAGCACCAGTCGAACCTGAAGCAGCACTGCGCGCTGCAGCACAGGAGGAAGCAGGAGGTTCCAGATCCAAATCAGCCAACAGTTCGTAAACCTCGTCCACTGCGGAGGAGCCATTGTAAAGCAAATGCGACGAGGATTGTTGAACGGTAGATAACGGGGACAGCAACACACTACGATTCTGAGGTATGGCATAGGCCATCTCTGACCTAAGGTCCGACGTCGGACTAGGGGAAGTGATGGTGCCCTTGGAAGGAGGTGGGTGGTCCAATTCGGCCGTGGCACTTTTGCTCATTACTGACGTCTGCTTCTGGCGACGGGCGCCGGCGTCTCCTGTTCGGTTCCGACCGGCTCGTTCCAGAGTAGATCGATTGGATATCAGTCGAGACAGGCGATCCAGGGCATCCAAAACTTTCTTCTCAGAATGTTGCTGTTGTTGCTGTGGCGGTGATTTAGCTTTGCCACTGGCGCGCCGCAAACTGCCAACATCCGGTACTTCTGTAGCACCACAGGACGGCCGCCCATTGACTTGGCCGGTCGGACTGTTTTCAGGATGGGGACAGTCACACTGTAGCCCATTAACACGACTGAGAGCACTCAGAGATGTGGACAAAAGAGGGAATTTACGACACTGTGTCGTAGTGGAGGGCTGTGGTGTCACGGTTCCTCCACAACCAGCAGCAGGTGCAGCAGAATGTCCACTTGAGGAAGGGCCGACTGAAGACGAATGCTGTTCATCAAACTCTTGTATTTCACGAAAAATGGAATCATAGGTATAGCCACCAGAACCGACGAGCTGCTCGGTAGCGCCTGTACTATCACCTGACCCAACATGAAGGGCACGTCCACCACTGCGTCCCCTGCTCGGGCGAGAATTCAGGACAGCTGTGGGTCTAGTGGTCTGATAGTAGTCCGGTAAACTGTTGGCATTGCGACAGGTCATCACATCACGATCCAGGCATCGGTCCCTGACAGGTAGCACAACCAGGTCATAGTCGGATGTACTGCTGACGCTGTGGACAGAATCCTGACTAACGACAGGAAAAGCAGGAACTGCCAGATCGTTAATCTCTTCGTATACATGCGGCGAGAGTCGATCGGCTGGGCCTGGTCTTGGCAGTCGACTGGCAGCAGCATTGTCGTAATGCTGCTGGTAATCCTGCCCGGGCGGGTTAGGAGGATGTCGCAGCCTGCGTCGTCCGGTGATATCCAGTAGTTCGCTCCCATCCAGACTTCGTGAAATTCGTCGAATTCTATCCGCTTCTGATTCATCGGTGACGGCAGGGCCCGGACTGGTCACGTGATGCTCCGTTCCGTTGGAAGCGGCATGAACCGGCGTGACACAGTTGGATAAGGAGTAGGGAGTGAAGGGAGCCGCAGTGGAAGTGGAAGGGGAAGGAGAGGAGTCCTTACTGGAGGCGCCGTTGTTACCGCCCAGTCCCTTGATGGCCGCAATTCGACTGTCCACTGAGGCACGACGCTGACTGAAAAAGCCTTCCAGCTTCTTCTGTCGAACCTGAAATAAGAAAAATACGTATTGACTGAGCTTTCTATGCAGATAGGTGCTACGTTTGCTGCAGTTGCCTTCATGACATTATTACGCAGTGCGTATTAGGTATATTGACGTTTTAGATGTCTTGCGCATTTCAGCGCTTGATGTGGCAGGTACATTATCATTTAAGAAACTCCAATTAAGATTAACATAAAATTAATGAATGCAAATGTAAAAGAGCATGTAACAGATGGGTAATGTTGGATTCCGAGTTTACTCCACGCATCATAGTAAACCATAACTTGCGAACATAACAGTAGTTAAACATAGTTTTACTTACTTTTTGAACAGGTATATCAAGTGATAATCGTTTAGGTGGTTCAGCAAGTCTGGATGACATCTGAAAAAATAAAAATCATTAAAAATATTATGATTATGTATAGAGAGCAGCACTAATTACTAAGCTCATCACTATCAGAAATCAAATCAACAAATGCATAAAAGCTAAGAAAATTCGGATCGCTGCTATTATTTAATTTCAAAAAGAAACGCACACCGTACCGATCGTACGTATCTTCCAACCTTCTTCTGCTTGCCAACGCTGCTTTCTAAAAACAAAAGAACTATTACCAAAAACAGTGCCAAAATGAATAATCAGTTTAAAAAGATACAGGATAAAATTAAGATCAAACAATTCCAGCAAACGAAACATTGTAGAGCTGTGACTCAACAATAAAGAAGATTGCTGTCATTAAACTGATACCGAAGCAAACTGATTCACTCCTCAGTCTGCAGGCAGATAGCTTTTTCCAGGTTGCAAATTATGCTGATACAGACGAAACCTGCATATTCTTTCTTTCACTCCATTATCTATCAGGTCAATGCTAAAACGTTTACCGGCGGATTTTCGTCGTTTCTCCATATACTTTGGTCCATTTAGCTGAGATCGAAGACAAGCCTGGGTTTTTGCGGTAGCTGGAGAGCCATGACCTTGGCTCCCAGTAGTACCGTTGTCGCAACCTAAAAACATTTCGATTTATCTAAAATAATGTAGTGCCTGAAAAATAGTTTAGCTTGTTTTGTACCGTTGCATAGGAAAATTGATTGTACTATTAGTATTGGAAAAATAGAAACGAAGAAGAAGCTACAAACGGAAGCTTCGTAGTTTTAAAATTTTATTAAGATATTCTAGGTCCCACACGCAGAAAGAAATTTTCAACAGTTCAGACCTTTATCGTTTGAAGAGGCGACAGGATCAATGCTAAGAATGATTTCCTTAGCATGGGAGGGAATCTTCAGATCAGACTGTTCCAGCATCATTTGTCGAATCTGACGCAGCCACTCTCGCTTTTCCTCCAAATTCGTTGCCTAGAAAATACAGAAAAGTGCTTGAAAAAAGAAAATAACTAGCAGAAAAGAAATTCGGAACATGCAGGCTATGTAAAAGTACATAAAAAGCCGAGGAAATCTTGGGTTTGTACAATAGGAAAAACACAACATCAATGTCTGTAGGTGACAGAGTAAGCAAAATAGGTACCTGAAAGCAGTGAGTCTGCTTGGGATCATCAAATCGCCACACTTGGAAAGCCAATGGGTCACAAGTCAATGCTTCGTTTAACATCAAGGCAGAGCACTAGAACAAACCACGGAATTTATACGATACAGATCTAAGACACACACTTCAAAAGCAGTCTATGAATACGTGGAAATCTACTAACGTGAGAGTAAAAGTTAATGTTTAATATGTAGCTTTCGAAAAACAACTTGAATCTCCAAAACTAACCCAATGACCATTTTGGATCATACTAATGGTAAGACTTACACAAAAACTTTTAGCATTTTCTTAATTTTCCTGTTAAATACCTCTAACCACTAGCTTAGCCAGAAAAAATTTTCGGGGGGATACAAAAATTCTGCGGAGGGGACTGGGGGCGAAGCCGCCCAGAAGCTGAGAATTTTTTCTATTTCGGTACCTTCGTGGAATTTTTACAGAGTCTTCTTTGAAATTAAAAAATACTTAAGGGCCAGCACGTGTTCATGCACCCAAAATCATGCAGAAGGTGCACAAAATACACCAAGTAAGGTGTTCGGAACTAATTTTGGGGTGCGAAACACTTATTGTAGTGGTGCGATACACTTATTTTGCCCAAAAATTTTTGAAAAGTGGGCGTTTCACACATGGCAGGGAAAATTCCTGGGGAGGGGTCATAATTTCTGGGAGGAGAATCCCCCTGACTAAGCGCCTGCCTCTAACATACACTCTAATTGAAAGTAATGTAAAGCTTTTGGAAAATGCACGCCATTTTAACACAAGTAATAAAAATGCTCCTCCGGAGCATGAAAAAGTAATATGGGTAGTTGTGAGGTTGTAAAATCAAGAGAGGACTAGTCTTAAAAATGCTTAATATGGGGCTAGGTTCAAAAAAAGAAGAGGACTAGGTTGTGGGCGAATTAATATGGGCACAGCTTCGCCGAGCAACCCATATTCGCGGACTGAAAAAGTTATATATTTTTATACGTACCAGTGTTCAGATTTAGTTACGGCACGTAAATAATATAAGACTATGATAAGCGAGTTTTAGTGGAAGCAAACATTTCTTTCTATAAACTCTTAATATTTATCTACTGAGCGTTTTAACCATTTATAAGAAAAGTATATATTTCAACAATAACTTCAGGATCAGGACACTCTCCGACGATCTTCTATTTCTACTCAACCGTTAGCGTTACAATCATAGCTTTGGTTCTTTCTAGTTGCTTGTCGTAGTCCAGCACAACCAAATTATATACTATATAGTTTACGCATAACTGCTGGAACTGTAATTATTGACTGACATTAATTGCTTTGTATATGGCAATCGCCATGGCGAAGCGTGAAAGCCCGCGAATATGGGTTGCTCGGCGAAGCTGTGCCCATATTAATTCGCCCACAACCTTGTCCTCTTCTTTTTTTGAACCTAGCCCCATATTAAGCATTTTTAAGACTAGTCCTCTCTTGATTTTACAACCTCACAGCTACCCATATTACTTTTTCATGCTCCGGAGGAGCATTTTTATTACTTGTCCTTCTGTCATTTTAAAGGTTCCCTTTCCAGCAGTGAGCTGACGCAGATAAGGAGCTTGAAAAATGCAATAGGCAGGGCACTTTCTGTAGGTGGTATAATGACAAAAGTTGATCGCCTCACCAAGGCCTTTCATTTGACACCAAACTTGACCACTTTTGAAGACTTTCATTTTTGACCCACACCGGACCCACCGTGGGTGGGGCGCCCAAACACAGGTCGGTGGGGCTACTTTTTGTGGGTGGCATAATGACAAAAGTTGATCGCCTCGCCAAGGGCTTTCATTTGATACCAAACTTGACCACTTTTGAAGACTTTCATTTTTGACCCACACCGGGCCCACTATGGGTGGGGCACCCACCCACAGGTCGGTGGGGCCACTTTTTGTGGGTGGCATAATGACAAAAGTTGATCGCCTGGCCAAGGGCTTTCATTTGATGCCAAACTTGACCACTTTTGAAGACTTTCATTTTTGACCCACGCCGGACCCACTCTGGGTGGGGCACCCACCCACAGGTCGGTGGGGCCACTTTGTGGAGGTGGTATAATGACAAAAGTTGAGCGCCTCGCCAAGGGCTTTCATTTGATACCAAACTTGACCACTTTTGAAGACTTTCATTTTTGACCCACACCGGACCCACTGTGGGTAGGCCACCCACCCACAGGCCGCTGGGGCCACTTTCTGTAGGTGGTATAATGACAAAAGTTGATCGCCTCACCAAGGCCTTTCATTTGACACCAAACTTGACCACTTTTGAAGACTTTCATTTTTGACCCACACCGGACCCACTGTGGGTGGGGCACCCACCCACAGGTCGGTGGGGCCACTTTTTGTGGGTGGCATAATGACAAAAGTTGATCGCCTCGCCAAGGGCTTTCATTTGATACCAAACTTGACCACTTTTGAAGACTTTCATTTTTGACCCACACCGGACCCACAGTGGGTGAGGCACCCACCCACAGGTCGGTGGGGCCACTTTTTGGGGGTGGCATAATGACAAAAGTTGATCGCCTCGCCAAGGGCTTTCATTTGATACCAAACTTGACCACTTTTGAAGACTTTCATTTTTGACCCACACCGGGCCGACTGTGTGTGGGCGCTGTGGGTTAGGGATCACATCCACCGACCTCAGCAGTATGCTCATCGTTTTCAGCGACCCCGATTTACTATATATGGCTACCACCCCAACACCGAAAAACGCCATGTTTAGTGACTTTTAGGCCATTTCCAGTAAAAGTGGGACTTAGAAACTTTTCGTGAAGACAGGTGAAAAAATGCAAAGTTTGGGCCCATCTCCTGAAAGCTACAGAGCGAAATTAAAAATCCCCCTCGTTACATTCCGCGCATAGTCAGAAATATTCAAATAAAATAAACCAAACCGATCTAGCTGCTAGCCTGTGAAAAAAAGTCGATCACAACCGAAGTGCCAAAATAGCGAAAGTCCGACTTTGGGGCCTTGGCACAGAGCCAAAATTGGCCAGGTGCCAAAATGACCAAAAAAAGGTTGCATGGGAGGACCCTGCCTACCAACACATAATAGTAGTATAGGGCCAAAATGCCCATATCGTTCCAACACTGCGCTGACATAAGCACTTCCGAAAAGCGTTATTAACCGAGAAAAAAAACAAACGCACGGTAACTCCCGCCTAGTGCAAAATTTCGAAGTTCGGAATTTTAACCAAAAGTATGGTGGTACTTGTAGTACTGCTCGAGTACTTTACGATGGTAACATTTTTACCCCTCCCAGACCTCTAATTAGCTGGCACCAGGCCAACACTGTCTCCAGGGGGCCGCGCAGACGCCTTTATACCCATATTATGTAGGGGCGCTACGCGCATTCTTATCCGAGACCAAAACTGAATCCAAGTGTTTTACGTTTCAAAAACAAATATATACCTCAAACAGTTCTTTACAGGTCAAAACGCAATCTAGTCGTTCTTTGACCACCAGTAATGTTCGATCAAACAAAAACAAAATCCGAGTGGAGGTGGGCTTTCCAGACTTTGAACACAACAAACGAAACCGCCCTTCCAGGCGCAGTTCTCCAAACGATTCAAAATCGAACCCCTAAAACAACAATTGCAAGAAGGTGACAATGACATTTCTCAAAATGAATGTTGTAAAATCAACGATAATCTGAAATAGATAATTTATAGGCGATCAGTTCAGACCGAATCGAAGACAGCTTCATAGAGAAACTCATTCTCACATGAAACCAACACAAAAGCTATATCTTGAACATTTTGCTGAGAATGGTTCTGTTTAATTGTTACGAGATTCGAAACACAGCCAAAAGTACCCTCTCTCCATTCGGCATCAGAAGTGCGTCCTGCAAATCTTTGGCTCTACGCAACAGTTCATCTCGTTTCTTGGCTTCGTTGATGTTTCTGGCAATCCCGTTCATTCGCTCCAGGGCCTGTCGCAAGCTGTCCATCAATTGATGCTGATTTGGCGATTCCGGCGCTGCCGGTTCAGGCTGTTCTCCCTGATCATTTGAGGAATTGGAATTGGATGAGCAATGCTTCAGCATATTCTGCAAACAAATTGATACGAATTGATCGGTATAAAAATATTTGGCGTACCTCATGTATTCGACATTTGCCTAGATGTAGTTTTATAAGCTCAAATTACTTATTTTTAAATGTAAGGTTCCCCCGGAGATGACTCCAATCTAACAAAGTTTATGGGTTGTCGGTTTTATCTCCGGATTCACAGACCAAAAGCAGGACTAACAACTTAAATGTTGATTGTATCCGTGGAAGGGGGGGGCTGCCATTCACGGCCATTGCGTCACAGAACAGACTCCTGTTATACTTTTCCACCGCAGTGGCTCTTATTTACCGACCAGTTATGGATGAACCTCTGAGCTGATTAGCTGAGAATTAGCTGGAGCCCACTGTAACGGATATGTGCCTAGACCCTTGTCTAAAGGGTTTCAAAGCTCTGCGGCGACGGAGACTCGAGCCCCTAATCATCGGATTTGGAGCTCAATGCCTTAACCACTTGGCCACTACGGCATCGTTTTAAACTATTCTTGCAACTTTAACGAAAAATCGCTTTTTCATTTCAACAAAAATTTCTGTAGCGTTACGAAGGAGTTAGCTGAAATAAAGTATATGAATAAAGAAAAATAAGGATTTTTGTAAATAATCGTGTTCCTTTGTTGGCAAATTCACTATTTGTAAGTCAGCGTCAGGGAGTCAAGCTCTCAATTTATCAACTCTAAAAAGCATTTTTCAAATTTCAATCAAATTTGCCAGCGTGGTTGATGCAAGTCAAGCTGAAAAAAGGTAATTTAGTCTCAAGATCTCTGGTCCAAGGCAGTTTCCCAAATAAAAGCCAATACAAGAAATGATCAGAAAGCTTTTTAACTACACTTAATTTATGGAATCGCATTTAATTTTATACCTGTAAAAACAGGTGATATTTTAGAAGACGTTGAACCGGTTTCAGCATATAGGCACATAGCGGAAGACCGTGGCCAAGCTCCTTTTGCCGTTCCTGAAATAAACAAAAAAACAGACATAAAAAGCAAAAGATATACATAAATAAGACATTACACCAGTCTTTGTGTATCTTTTTCTCTCCGTTTCTTTCTTTCTATTTTCTTTGCTTTCATTAAATTGAAGTGAATAAGACAATGTTTCAATTTTTAAATCACTTAGCAACAAAAGTACCCCAATCCTCACAATTTATTCCTTTAACAATACTTAAATAAGACAATAATGTTTCAATTTTTAAATCACTGCAACAAAAGCACCCAATCCTCACAATTTATTCCTTTAAACACTTTATTGCAAAAAGTCAAACATCGTGAAAGCGTGTGTGAAAGTCCCTAAGTTTTCCCAAGTTTCCATCGCTCTGAAGTCAAAACAGTAAAGCCAGTTTTTACTTTCCCTTTTGTTGAAAATTGAGGGCAACGTTTAATGTAGCAACTTTGAAACCAGTTTTCAATAAAGAGAACTTTGTTTGATAACAGTAGTATTTACAGGCTACAGCCAACTGAATAGTTAAATAAAAAGACTACAGCTAATCAGCCTGTAAAGCAGAAAAAACGAACCTTCAAAAGCTCTTGGATTAGAGTATTTTCATTTAGCTCTTTAAGCTTTAACACCATTCTGAAAATACAAAAAATTATAGCATATTTTTTGAATACACAAATACAGTTTAGACTAGGTTATACCCTATTAACTACAACAAAATCCTGTTTTTACTGCAAGAAAGTTTGAACTCCTAAGTTTACCCTCCTGTGTTCTGTTGGCTGGCAATAAACGTACTAACTCTAATTCTAATACTAAGTAACAGAAAATTTAGATTAAACACGACCAGAAATTTCGCGGAACTTTAACATACGAAAATTGTTTGGCTGCAAGGTGGCTGAAGTTTGTATGACTAGCCAAATTGGCAACTTACAGGATTTGAGAAATTATTCCTCGAAAAAAAAATCGGATACAAATCTCACCCGAAATGAAAACTAAATTATTCAACTATTAGAAACATACTTTGGATATGATGTACAATATCGTTGATACACACGAAATCCATAGCCATAGTTGACAAAGGATCTAGCAATACTGAGTAGATTATTCCCACAGGAATCCAACGCATTGTAGAACACTCTAAACAGAGGAGACAAATACGTTAGTAGTGAGCGGTAGAACACGGGCTTTTTCTAGTGGGCCGCCGGGGCCCTTACCTTTTTGGGCTCCCATTCGACCCCTCCTCCTACTTGGCTGGGCTTATTCTAGGGAATTTTTCTTGGGGGGGGGGGGGGCTCTGTGGGGGGCCCTCGGGGGGGCGAGTCATTCGAGGGGGGGGGGGGGGTGCGTGCGAAAATTTTTCAAAACTTTTCTAAAAACATGCTAAAAATAGCGCTATTTTTATAGTAATCGCTAAAAAAGTTCATTTGTAGTGCAAAAATAGTGCTTAAATAGGCAAAAATCGACTAAAAATCTCCGGCGAAGCCGGAAAATTTTTGAAAATTGGGCCTTTTGAGCGATTTTTTCCGGGCAAAAGTTGGTACCAAAAGGGGCACCCACATTTTGGGGGGGCGATTTTGGGGGGGGGCGATTTTTGGGGGGCCCAACCCCGCCCCTAGAATAAGCCCAGCTTGGCCCCACCTCCACTCTTGGGTTCCCCCCACTCTCTATAAAGTGCCTGAAAAATGCCAAATTTTAAAGATTTTTGGCAAGAATTTTCCAAAATTTTCCGGCTACCGCCGAAATTTTTCGGTCAAAAATAGTCTGGTGTGCACACTCAATGTCAAAAATTTGCTAATTTTCAGCACTTTGTCTGAAATGTAAAGGGATGTCCGGATATTCTTCTCAAGTCGGATATTATCCGGATATCCAGTATATACCCATCACTGATGTTTGTCAAACAGAGACAACATATGAAAGTCGAGGATGGAAACCAGAATCCTTCCCACTAGGAAGGTTGAAAGCTGGAGATTTCAATTCCACTTAAGGGGGGGGGTCGCTTTGGATCAAAATCGATAGTCACAGATTTTGATCATTTTCACACACAATATAGGCACATATGTTCTCAAAAACAAGACAAAACATTGTTCGAAATCAAACAGTGGCAGAGATATTCAGGTATAAATTTGGAAAACTTGAAAATCACTCTTATTTGCTCTCCAAGGGCATATTGAGACAGAACGGCAGCGAAATTTGGGTAAACTAATAAGGCATATTAATTCTGTGCGTTGGCTAATATTTCAGTACTAAAAAGACTCCGGGATATCCAGCGAGTCGTCAACAGTGCATTCTTCAATTGTGAAACTGAGCTTTTTCAGCTAACTGTTCCCTCTACTTTGTCTTGCTCTAACTTGCAAGTTGCAAATACTACATTTCAGGCTTCAGACACATAGTTCAATTAGAAAAGTTGTTTAGCTCATCATCAGCTATCGAATGATACCAAATTTGTCTATATTTTAGAAATTTCTAAAATATTGACTTTTGAGACCTATAAGAGATCAAAGAAGCCGACATGACAGAAAAGTTCTACCTTGAAGCATTTGCCTTCACCATAATGTCCGGCAGGTATTAAGAGTTTTATGTACCAGTTCTGGTGACTTTCGAGTGGGTAACAAGTGAGAAATTATTAAAAGAACGTGAAAATTGTGCAAAATGATGATTTTGGTAAAATTCGCACATTTTGTGGTAAGTTTTTGAGAGCACTACAAATGGTAGAAATTTGCAACTTCAGTCATAAGAATTCTGTGTATGCGTAGAGTGCAACTATCTGTAAGCGATTTCTGTAGCTTTTGCCAATCGTGCAGGAGAAGTAAAAATGTTTTGCTGGTCCGGTTTTTCGGGGTACAAAAAGCGCAAATTTTTTCCAAAATTTTGACATTGAAAAATCGCCAAAAATCCTCCACTCGGCAGAATTGTACCAGAAGGGTTATTTGCACTCTATAATATGTCATTAACATGTACAACAAAGTTGTGGCGCCGTATCTTTCATACATCTAAAAAATTTCTGCCACAAATTTTTTAATGTAACTTTTTCATTTTCCTATGTTTAACACATGTCAAGGGCACATTTGAAGGGCCGTACAGAACGATAGAAGCAATATTACGCAAAACGCTCTGATCTAGTTTTGAGGAATCATGGGGACTACAAAACAAGAAGGTAAAATGCTCCTCCGGAGCATGGAAAAGTAATATGGGTGGATAGGGTGAGGTTGCGAAATCAAGAGAGGACTAGTTTTGAAAATGCTTAATATGGGGCTAGGTTCTGAAAGAAAGGAGGACTAGGTTGTGGGCGAACTAATATGGGCACAGCGTCGCCGAACAACCCATATTCGCGGGCTGTAAAAATTATACAATCATCTATATCAATTTCTAGACTATAAATTATAGCTCCAGATTCTAAATTAGATGATATAATCTATATCCGCATATTCGTACTTCCATATTCGTAATATATAGTCAGACTTTTCTTTCGAGAAAGTCTAAGCTTACTGTTCATTTTATGCATTTATACAGACAGCATATTTAAAGAATAATTTTATAGCGATTGTCCTTGACTGCAACCCTGCCTGATTGAACCAATAGTTTTACCGCCACATCCCTATGTTTCTGTCCGATACTTGTCATAGTCCAACTAAATTTAAGGTATATAGCTAGCCTAAAACTGCCCAGGCAAACAACTACTATATCTTGCACATTACCTATTCAACATTTTTAATTCTAACTTTGACCGTTCTATATATATGTGACAAACGCTGAAGCGAAGCGTGCATGCCCGCGAATATGGGTTGTTCGGCGACGCTGTGCCCATATTAGTTCGCCCACAACCTAGTCCTCCTTTCTTTCAGAACCTAGCCCCATATTAAGCATTTTCAAGACTAGTCCTCTCTTGATTTCGCAACCTCACCCTATCCACCCATATTACTTTTCCATGCTCCGGAGGAGCATTTTACTTTCTTGTCCTCTTAGCACTTTAAAGATACTCTGACAATATTCCAATGTTGTTAAACATTGGCCTTAAGATTAGCTCGTATATCGAGGCCGAGGGAGAATTGGCAAGAGGAGGCCTCTATGAACGAAATTCCCCATCAAAAATGTGGATCCCCCTTTGGTACCAATTTTGCAGTGAAAAAATCAGAAAGCGAAATTTTCAAAATTTTTCTTGTTGAACTTAACTAGTTTAATTAGACGGCATAACTTAATTTTCCGGGTAATGCTGGATGCGTTTCCGGTGGTCAGTAGGCCGTAGTGACCACTGGTCACTTCCATCGGTTTCGGCAATATGCCCATTAAAACGAGCGTTGTCGATTTACTATATAAAAGCATCCGCAGCTAAAACCCCGAAAAACTAAGTTTTAGGGAGTTTGACCACTGGTCAGTAGACCACCTAGTTCGTAGTGACCAGTGGTCAGTTCCGTCCGTCAGATCTGAAAATGTGCTCATTGAGACGAGCGTAATCGATTTACTATATATGCCCCCAACCAAAACGCCGAAAGATAGTCCATTTGACCAGTGGTCAATAGGCCCCCAAGGCAGTAGTGACCAGTGGTCATTTCCATCGGTTTCGGCAACATGCTCATTGACACGAGCGTAGTCGATTTACTGTATATACCCCCAACCAAAACGCCGAAAAACGCAGTTTTAGGCCGTTTGACCAGTGGTCAATAGGCCCCATAGGCTGTAGTGACCAGTGGTCACTTCCGTCGGCTTCGGCGATATGCCCATTGAAACGAGCGTAGTCGATTTACTATATATGCCCCCAACCAAAACGCCGGAAAACGCTGTTTAGAGTGAGTTTTCCCGACTTTGACCCTGGGCGAGGAAACACGGGAGCCATGCTGACCAGTGGTCACTTCGGGCGGTATCTCAGTATGTATGCTCATCGTTTTCAGCGACCCCGATTTACTATATATGGGTACCACCCCGAGGCCGAAAAACGCCATTTTTAGTGACTTTTAGGCCATTTCTAGTAAAAGTGGGACTTAGAAACTTTTCGTGAAGACAGGTGAAAAAATGCAAAGTTTGGGCCCATTTCCTGAAAGCTACAGAGCGAAATTAAAAAATCCCCCTCGTTACTTTGTGTACATTGGCCGAAATATTCAAATAAAATAAACCAAACCGATCTAGCTGCTAGCCTGTGAAAAAAGTCCACCACAACCGAAGTGCCAAAATAGCGAAAGTCCGACTTTGGGGCCTTGGCACAGAGCCAAAATTGGCCAGGTGCCAAAATGACCAAAAAAAGGTAGCATGGGGGGATACTGTCTACCAACATATAACAGTAGTATTGGACCAAAATGCCCACAACGTTCCAACACTTCGCTAGAAAATGCACTTCCGAAAAGCGTTATTCACCTAGAAAAAAACCAAACGCAAACTAACTGTTGCCAAGTGCAAAAATTTGAAGTTTCGAATTCGAACCAAAAGTATGGTGATGCTTGTAGTACTACTCGAGTACTTTACGATGGTAACATTTTTACCCCTCCCGAACCTCTAATTAGCTGGCACCAGGCCAACACGGTCTCCAGAGGGCCGCGCAGACGCCTTTACACCCATATTATGAAGGGGCGCTATCACGCCCCTACATAATATGTGAAAACAGCAAAATCGGTGATGGTCGAAAAACCGCCAAAAAAGCGACCCCTCCCCCTTAAATAAAGCAACATTAATGGCGACGTCTTTCTGATAAGACTTGATCAGCATAGCGTATTCCCAGACTGAATCCCAATCCAAAAAAATTTCATTAAGTCAATTCCAGAATGATGCAATTAAAGAGTGAAGACTTTTCACACCATTCATTCATTCATTAGAAAAAAGATGGATTGCTTTCAATCCGGAAACTGCTTCAAAATATTTTTTACAAACCTGCTAAAAGCCAGAACGTTCCTACTGTTACTGAACAGGTCCTCAAAGTCAGAAGCGGTCAGGGATAGCTCCGTTCCTTTAGCCTCCAGGAAGTCCTGATATCCCTGAAAACAGATAGAAAATATGCTTAATTATATACCACCAAAAGTTGAATGAAACTGCGTACGAGGTGGACAACAGAAAAAGCAAAGAAGGTGAAGACTTAAATTGACAACACGTGATATGTAGGTGATATACACGAGGGCTTGCTTTCTCAGAAAAGTGCCACTATAAGCCAGGTTTATCTTAAGCGATTATTTATGGGGGCGGGAACCTCGTGGGGGGCCCATCGAGAGGAGGGGCTAACCCAAAATAGAGGGTTTGTATTTTGAAAAAGTTTTAGCGAATTTTTATGCTTTGTAACTGCTAAAATATCGCTAAAACAACTAAAGTGTTTCTGGGCTAAAATAGCGAAAATTTCGTTAAAAAACCCTTGCCAAATTAGGCTAATAAAGGCAAAATGCTACAAGTTTTGGCGTTATAGGGGTAAGTACGAAATTGTGGGGGCGTTTCAACGAGGAACCTCTAATTGGGAGGTCGAAAAAGAGGGGGGCATCAGTTCTTCCCCAATAAAAATAAGCCAGACAATTTGTAAAAGAAAGCAAACGTAGCAGTAATTTCCACAACACATAATAGCAAACCAGCCTATAGAAACGTCAAAACAGTTTTTTGAAATTTAGTATCTAATCCGGCTTCCTTAGTTCCCTGATTAAGTAGGAGTTTTTGATACATAAATTAATGTTAAATCGACACAGGGACGCACGAGGTAGTGAGAGGCCACCCTTCCCTCCTTCTTCCCAAAACCATACGTAAAGAAAAATTTAACCGTCCGCACTTTATAAGATTTCGGGCTGTGGGCGCGACATTTGCTTGATTTTTACTGAATTGACGTTTATTTCAGCTTTTCATTTCCACAACAACTTTTTAAACATTTTTTCAAAACTTTTTCAACTTCTGGGGGTTGTATACGCCTCCAGACCCCCAACTGTTTTGAGTTGAGATCCGCCCCTTTCGAAAACAATTTCAAGGTGCGTTCTGATTCGACAGAAAACTATTGACAACTTACAATAACAATATCCTTGAGATCCTGTACATAGGTACGTTCTGTGTCCAACAGCTCCTGCACAACCTTCTGCAGATAGGTCACAGCAGTTTGACCAGAGCCAGCCAGTGGAAAGAAATGTCCAATTCTGGGACCTACGGTAGGAGATGGAGAGGAATTGGAAGGCTTGGGAGTAGTCGGGAGATCACCTCCATCGCAGCAAACACCAGCAGTGGTTGTCGCGGTGTCCTCTTTCAGGGTTTCATTGGAAGAGCCCAAACAGGTCGTGGTGGTCCGAGGAGGGCTGGATCGGGGTAGTCGAGTCCTCAGCATTCCCAGGGAATCACTGACCACCTTCTCCCACTGGGTCGCCCTAGGACGGTCGGAATCCTCCAAGCTGGTCAGTCTTGGCTGATCACTGTCCACAGCACCAGCATCAGCGTTCGCCGGCCGGTCATCGATGGTCAACGTCCAAAAGTCATCATCCAAGTCTGATCTTCCAGGCAGGATGGCACCATTGCCATAGCCAAGCTCAGAGCCAGAGGACATAGAACTGTGTCCGGAGGAAGTGCTGACTGGTCGAGATGACGAGCCGCACGGCTGACTGGTTGAGTCCAGACTGAGACGTTTGCCGGTGGTAATGGAGGACTGATCGGGAAAGAGAGGTCGAGAAAGGAATGCGGAAGAGGAAGAGGAGGAGGAAGAAGAGGAAAAGGAATTGCCGGTGGAGGAGAGGACAGCAGCAGCAGTCAACAGGTCATCACCGTTACAGGAACTGTGCGCTGACGACTGACTGTAGTAGGCGCTGTCAGTTCCCCCAGGCTGAATCTGAGTTCGACGATGATCCCTCAAAACAGGTGTCCCAGAAGAAGTGGTGGTAACCACTGGGAGACCGGGAAGATCATAGCAAGGTTCACCGCCGTCCAGCAGTTTTATCGTCCCTGGGTTACCACAGTGGGCCACACAGTCATCCATCACATTGTCCAGGCTTTTGCCTCGTCGGCGAAAAAGGGCTGACCGGACGGTGGACGGACGTGGATCCAGGAAACTGGAATCATCGAACCGGGGGACTGCAGGAGAACCGGACGCCGTGGCTATGACGTCATCAGATTGAAATGATGACGACAACAGACGATTCCGGGAGTCACAATGTCTGCCAGCGCGAACACAGCGTAGGGACGGATCCCACAGCGGAATGTCATCTGTGGGAATATTTTCACCAGCTGTCGTTACATAGTCAGAGCAATTGTCGGTCGCATCGGCCTCCTTTGATGTTGTAATCGGGCAACAGTCATAGTGACCCGATGGTCCAATGTCGTTCTCTGAGCGAGCAATCCGCAACAATATGCTGGCAAAATCCATACTGCGCCTCCGAGCAGATGCAATCACCACCGAGGGATCGCTAAGACAGGTGGCGACTTCATCTGAAACAATTATAAGCATTATAGAAATATATATTAAAAATTTCATAAAAACTTCTTCATATGTAAATGGCTTAAGGTTTTAAAGGAAACAGGTCAAAATCTATTCATATCTACGTAGTGCAGTGTGTCCTTTCATCTAAGACATACGCAAACATCACAGTTTTAACTCGATGGAAGAAATATTGTGGAATGACACGGACATGCGCATATCCGACTACATAAAATACAGAAGCACAAGTTGTGCAGAAAACCGTAATAAACTCAACTAAACTTCATTAACACTACCGAGCCGTGAAACCCGGAAACATTAAGGACTTTTAAAATGTCCATTTAACAAGCTTGAATGCATAAATCATCGGACCACCAAAAGTAAGTCTACTAAGTGAGTGTTTGTGTGAGAAACAGTTGAGTTAAGGTTGGGCTGCAGGTAACCAGCAAAATTAAGGTAAACATTAAAGCCAAAGAATGTGGCCAAACAGGAGAGCCACCCACTCCAACCATCAGTTGATTTAGGGTAAAAGGAGGGTAAATTGGAAACAAACAATGAATGAAAGATGGCGGGAAGTACAGCATCAGCAAGAAGAGTGTAAATTTGAAAATAGAAAAATTAATGACCTCCTATCCTACATAAGGAGCCGATAGGACCAGTTTAAGACTTTTAAGCCTTAAAATGGCTCTTACGCAACAACTATACAACACTTCAGTCAGGACGCAAAAAGGTTGCGAGAAGCAACGACTGGGTATCAGCAGGACAGTGGAAGATGGATGAAAAGATGTGAAAAGTTGAGGAAAATTTTTCCATAGTAAAGTTATAAGCTAAGCATTCACCAAACGTGCATAATAATACGTATATACGTACGTTTATACATATGCGCACAGATATATACATTACCGATGCCGTTCTCTGTCTGTGTGTGAAAAGTAAAACGTATTTTGGACCAGGCAAATATATACGGGCAGTGCAAAACGACAACCGACAGCAACACAAGTGACAAACTTAAAAAATAACAATGCTCAGCTATGAATATAATATTGTTACTTCAAGCAGCAAGCTTACTTGCTTGCTCTTCCGCAAAGCTTTTCAGATAATGCATATACATAATACAAGTAAGTATATAATATGTCTCGTACGTTACGTTGGGCTCAGCATGTAAGTAAAAGTAAGTACACGCTAAGTGCGATTTCAAATATTCGAAAAACAACAATAAACATGGTTTATATACGTTACATGTATAAAAGCATGCAGCGACGGCGATATGTACACAAAATATAAGAAATCTAAAGCATCTTGAGTCAGACAAAAGTCTAGATGTGTACTATATTGCTTACATATATACGTATATAATATATATGTAACTAAGTACGTACATAACTTTGAAAACACCACTGTGACAGCCGTTCAGCGCCACATTCCACACATTATTCCAATCCATTATGCAGCACTCTTCGCCCCATCGCCACCAACACACAAAATGCCCTCCATTGCAGAGTTTAGCCTAAATGCCTGCCAATTGGAAACCTTTCTAATTGCTTAAATAGCAACACTAGCAGTTAAAAAACACTGGTTTAAAAAAGGGCAACATGACAACCCTACAAGGAGCAGTCAAAGCAGCGGCAAGGGGAAATCCTTAGCCAGTTTTAATTATCAGCTCTGCTTATGCCTATGAAACTCGGCCCAGTACAAAAACCGTAACCTTCAAAGTCTTTACCAACTACATTTCAAAGGTATGCCAAAGCCTGTATAAAACACTGATTTTAATTATTTTGACGCACTTAAGAATTATATACCTCATCCGGTACAGATTAAAAAGGCCGAGGTGGTAGCGAAGACAATTCAAACGCTGTCACAACTCACAAGTAACCAGGTACATGTATTCCAGTGTTGACCGAGTACAGCCCTTTTGCACTAACTTTTAACCAGTAACCAGTAACCAGTAATCTGTAATCAGCAATCGAGACTCCTGAAGACTGATTGGTGATTACTGATTAGATGAAAAATGCTATACGTAGCTGGCACAGAAACTCAACAGAAAGAAGGACTTATCTAATTGCAGCTTTGCTACTAAATTTTACAACTTCATAGTCTATTTTTAATTTTTGGTAGCCCATCGATTTTTATTTGTTTTAGTGTTAGCTGTACTTATCGGGTTGCCAAGACTGGAAAACTAGTGCAATATATATATTTATAGCAGAAACAGAAATATATTTGCTAGAAAATGGTGAAATTCAATTACCAACAAAGTATTTACTACTTATTAATGGAAAAGGTTCACGAAATATGCTCCTAATTAGAGATGCACCGGGGCCGCCACTACCGGGGCCGGGGCCGGGACCGGGGACTGGAAATTGGGGGTTCAAATCGAAAATTTTCAAAAATTTTCTGGAAAATTTAAATTTTGCAATAATTTTTGATATGCAAACGTTACTATCCTTGTTTTCATTAATATCGGCGCAAAAACAAACGATTTTTAACACTTTTTGACTTTCGAAAATTCAAAATTTTGGTCAAAAAATGTCAAAAATTCACGATAATTTTGCTAATTTTTGGCCCCGGTAGGTACCGGGGCCTGACCACCGGGGCCGGGGCCGGGGCCGGGGCCTGACTACCGGGGCCGGGGCCGGGGCCGGGGCCAGGCCCCGGTGCATCCCTACTCCTAATTACTAAAAAATTAGGCTGATTGTGCAATAATCATGGTAAAGGAGACTGACTAAAAATTAAGGGAAAATAATCAGTATATATTATATATAATCGATAATCAGCAAACTGTTTGGTGCAACAACTTACTGATTGGTCACAGGTTATTAACTGGATTATTTACTGATTACTGATTGTAATCAGTAAAATTGGTGCAGCAGATTTTATTGATTACTGATTACTGATTAATTAGTTGACTCAGTAATCAGTGATTGGTGCAACACGGCCCAGACATTCAAATGTGCATATCAGCGTCACAGGAAAAATGCACTGAATATATACGTATATAGAGCACGTATATATACAAGATAAAACCAGGCCTATTTTTAGGCCAAACTTTATGGAGGGATTCATGGGGGGCTCACCCAAAAGCATATGGCAAATTTTTTAAATTTTTGCGGTTGTTTGTGTAAAAACAGCTGAAAATCGCTAAAAATGACTAAATTTAAGTGGTTTTTAGGCTAAAATAGTGAAAATTATGTTAACAACTCGGACACAGCCTTAAAAAATTATGAAAATTTAGGGCCCAAATGATAAAGTCTGGCAAACTTTGGGGGCTATGGAGGAGATAGGAATTTATGGGGGCTCCTCGAATGGGGGGGTCGAGTATTCCCCAGTAAAAATAAGCCAGTAAAACGATAAGCTTAGGGTAGTATATAGTAAAGATAGGCTAGCTTACAATTGTCCCACCGGCGAGCGAATAGAAAGTGATGAAAGTTTGAAAGAATCGAAAAGCGTGTATACAGCAGAACAGACTGAGAAGAGACGACCATTGTATCAATTCAATGAATTGTACGAACAAGAGTGTTTCAGAGAAAGTTCAGTTTACTTGTAGAAGTAACAAAAAGAGGACAAATTGATTAAGATTGACTACAGCGTGCCAAGTGATACAATAAAACAGGAGAAAAACCACTAGTTTTACAATCAGTCTTGAAAGCACCAGGTTTTTCACAGCGGTTGAGTAAAGCGGTGAAATCTGCAAAATTGAAGAGCAATAATAAAATTAGCTACTTAAGGTGGTGGTATCCTTTTGTGCAGTGCTTTTGTCGTTATTTTTTTGAAACGCTATAACTTTCGCAATTTTGGGAGTTGGAAAGAGCTTTATACATTAGAGACCTTCACGGGCCTGAATTTTCAGGCCCGGCCCGGCCCGGCCCGTTAAAATCTCTGCTCGGCCCGGCCCGGTAAAATCTCTGCTCGGCCCGGCCCGGCCCGTTTCAAAACTTTTGGACCTCGGCCCGGCCCGGCCCGGCCCGCTCCAACTTAGGCCCGGCCCGGCCCGGGCCCGTTTTACTAATTTTTTGCCGTTGCCCAAAATAAAAAATTTTTCGTTTTTCGGAGCTTATTAACCATTTTTAACGATTTCTCAGGCTCATATTTTTATTAAGTATGTGTAGTCCTCTGTTCGGGTCTTTGTGCTTAATAGGGAACAGGTCACTGCTCAGCTCGTCGATTCAACGAAAGCACGAAATGTACTATAAATTAGGGAGAAAGCATACATACAAAATATAAAAATAAATAAAACTGCATTTAGGATGATAATGTACAATTTAGAGATAGTATATATATATAAACACAAATACACTAGCTAAGTCCGGCAGTACTCTTCTAAAAAGCTACGAAATTCAAGTAATGTCGAAATATAATTCCACTGACCTCAGAAAATTTATTTTAGTAATTAATATAATTTCTAATAAAAATTGACAAAATTGAAAACAAGACAAAACTTTTAACTAAAAACACCAGGCCCGGCCCGAAGCCCGGCCCGCTCCAGTACTAGGCCCGGCCCGGCCCGCACCCAAATTTTTCCTACCTCGGCCCGGCCCGTTCCACCTTAGGCCCGGCCCGCGGGCCGGGCCGGGCCGGGCTTACGGGCCTGAGTGAAGGTCTCTATTATACATCGTTTTAAAGCTTGTAATCTGTACATTCAGACGAGCTTGCGAAACCAGCAAAATTAGCACAAAATTAGCAAAACTTTTCTGACATACTGACTTCTGACAGGCTAAATATAGACCAAAAATTTTTGAAGAATCGCCCAAAATTTTTTCTTGTGTCATGATATGAAGGACATAGGCGCCGTGGGACATTTTTTTGGATTTGGCTCAACAAGCCTCAATAATCCAGAAAATCCGGCAAATGTGCGCTGACACGAAATTTCGCAACTTTGTATTCAATTTTCTCGCAACTGGCGAAGTTTTAGCTCAAACCAAGAAAAATGTCCCTCCGCAATAGTGCCAATTTTCATCGAGCCAAAAATCAGGCGAATCCATTGGGTAGTTTTTGAGAAATCGCTGTTCAAACCAAAATAATCGCAGTTTTTGCCAAAATGGTTTTTCGGCCAAATCTCTAGCTTAAAACAACGAATCCCAGCTGAGGCACTGATAAAATTGGCAATTAGACCGCTTATCGATTGAGTATAAATAACCGGAAATTGTTCGTACGATTTAGCAGTAATTTTGAAAAAACTGATTTTTTCGAAAACAGCCGTTTTTTGACCCCAAAAATCGTTTTTGGCTTATACTGACTTAACCACTAGAGATACATAGCTCAAAGGTTGTAAAAGCAAAAATGTTCGTTTTTATACCCTCTTTCCATCCATAACAACCAATCTGATGTATCGACTACCTACCTACTGAGAGTATAATGCCAAAAACCGAAAATTCCTCATCTTTTCACCTAAAAATGTGGGACTGGTCCGAGAATGTTAAAGAGCACCAAAATAGCATATTTGAAAAGTTTCATTTACTTTCATAAAGAATTGAAGCCTTTAGGGTCAAATCTACACAAAAGGAAACCACCACCTTAACACAAAATCTGTGTCAATATCTCTGAAAGAAGTACGTACTATGAACCAAAATATGTAAGCTCGGATAAGAAGGGCTGGTGGCCAAATACAGCTGAATCGAAAAATGGATTGCAAATTTGTGTTCAGCGCCGAGCCCAGAAAACTCTTGCTTACGCATATATATATATACGTACGTATATAAGTTTTCAGCAGAATAGAGGCGAAAAAATTATTTGACCTCCTTGTCCCCCTTACCAACTAAAAATTTTAAAATTTTATAATTTTTGAATTCAACAGCCTCTGGCATGCCCCATACAAAATTTGAAGTGTTCGACAAAAAATTAAAAGTTAAGGCTGTGGAAAGCCCAAGAGGTCGGCATAATGAGTCGTGATTTGCCTTTAATAACGACATTATTCCCTGATAATTTTACGAAATGCGTTCAACGTTTTGATTTCCGGGATAATACTCTGTGGTATAGTTTTTGCTGCGCATTAGCAACTTGTTCCGATTCACGTCTGAGCTAAGTAAACCGGTGGTGCTGAGCTAGCTAGCTAGAATTTTCGGAAGTTGGCAAGGGCACTCTGCAGTAGAGATGAGCAATTCGGCCGGATCAACTCTAGAAAATGTCGTAAAATACTTAAAACTAGCTACACATTTATATATTGATTCTGGTTATTTTATAGCAAAATTTAACACTTCGTTCGTACCACAATTTAGCCTTTCCATCTTGCATTGAAGACTTTGAATATTGGTAGTAATATTATGGAATTTTTCTTTTGGCGGGCCGGGCCGGGCCGAATTTTGGAACGGGCCGGCCGGGCTGAAAAATTTTGCCAGCGGACCGGGCCGAGCAAAATTTTGGAAAAAAACCGGCCCGTGCTCATCTCTACTCTGCAGCATATTCGGCTCAGGGCCAAGCTCGTCCTCAACCTACACTAGAGGCTTGCATTACGGCCCACGGGCCGAGCCGAGTGGGCCGACGACTAAAGTTCACGGGCCGGGCCGGGCCGCGGGCCGAAGCTCACGGGCCGGGCCGGGCTACGGGCCGAGGTCCAGCCCATTTCAATTTTTTTGCGAGATTTTACTACAGAATAATAACTCTAATACTACTAATAAGAACTACTAATAAGAACATCTTTCTTACTCATTAACGCTGTTTTTCAGGATTTATTTTCAGCCTATTTATTTCAAACTAAAGGATCGCTTTAACTATTCCTCCCCAAACTCGTTTGGGGGGGATAGTTAAATTGGGGTCATCTGTATTAAAATGTATTTAAACGTTGAAATAAAGGCGATACAAGCTACTGCAGGTTTTCAGGGGTCCTGAGCTCGAATCTGAAGTTCTTCGATTCAAATTTTCGTTAGCTTGATTATAAGCTTACGTTGTAAGCATAAGTTGTAAGCTTACACTGAGCTAACAAAAAGCTGAATCGAAAAACGGATGTAGAGAGTCTATGGTAAAGTCCTCTGGAGTAGATATGATAGGATTGTATGGCTGTAGTTCCCAATTTATAGTATGATTTGTGAATATGAAAGTAGCTCAATATAAAGAGCGACTAGCTTGACATAACTGTTTCTTAACAATCCATAAAGTTATACATGTATGAGCAGATTATATATATATTGTTTCATTAGAAACGTTATTATAGTTGTTTATAAAAAAAATTTTTATTTTGGTGTTTTTCTGAAGTGCGTTTTCATTTCTTTCTTTATTTTCCACAACGGACTTCCGATCGTCTTTAGCAACCCAGAAAACCCCTTTATGCAACTTTTTAGCAAAATCCAAGCAAAAAATTTTTTGGTTCCCCTTGGTCCTCCTAGCGATTCATGACAATGTTAACGTTAAATATTTTTAAAATTCATGATTTTGTAAAATTCAAAACTTCAAAAAGATTAGTTTTTGGTTACAAAATTGATCAGAAATATCTGCTGCCTGTGCCATTTCTGTATATTGCACATACGTCTGCTTAATGCGAGAATCTGTTCACTTTCCAATTTGGGGGGAAATAGTTAAATTGGGTCTTTTTTGGGGGGGGGGGAAATAGTTAAAGAGATCCAAACTAAATAGTCAATTAAATAGTTGAATAGATAGTGGTCGTCCTTCAACTTTTACTGTTATATCCTGTAATCAGTTGTATATATTCTTATGCTAGTTTTTTATTCGCCAAAAAGTTCTTAAAAAGATCTTGTCATTTCAGGTGTTGTCGTCGTACCCAAATCTGGGGTACAAAAAGTTTAGAAAAGGCATTTCAAACTGCTATTGCAAACGTTGACGTAAAAATTAAAGTCAAATCTCTCTCAATTAATGTAATTTTAGCAATCACACAACATTAAAACACCAAACTGAATTTCGATAGGAATAAATTTTGAATTTTTTGAAATGTTGCATTGTCCGTAAAAAATTTAAAATTTTCGCGGGCCGGGTCTGGCGGGTCGAAAAATCTGACAGGCCGGGTCGAGCGGGCCGAATCCTTTCACGGACCGGGCCGCAAAAATTCGGCCCGTGCAGGTCTCTAACTCACACTCTTTACAATAATGCTGGCTTATCCCTAGTGGGGGTGGGGGGGGGGGCCGCCCCCCATTCGGAAACCTCCCCCCCCCCCAATCGAGGAGCCCCCCATGAAATGCCCCCCCATAAATCCCGACCTTCCCCCCATAACCCCAAAAATTCCCAAATTTTACCCTAAATTAAAAAAAATTCTCCGGCTTCGCCGGATTTTTGACTAAATTTCCACTATTTTAGCTTAAAAACACCTAGAACTAGTCATTTTTAGCGATTTTTAGCAGTTTGTACACAAAAACCCACAACAATTCGAAAAAATTTTATAAAAATATGCCCCCATTTTGGGTGAGCCCCCCCCCCATCGATGGGGGGGGCCATGAAGCCCCCCCATAAAAAATTGCCAAGGGATAAGTCAGATAATGAAGACTTCAAGCAGCGCAGAAGGAGCCCTGAGTGAAAGAAAACTAAGAGAGAAAATTTGTGAAACTAGAAATGTGCCAACCCTTCTTGTCCTAAGTATTGGATTGAATCCTAATTAGAAACTGACACCTCCACAAAATTCTAATAAAGACCAACGAATCTGCTGGACTCTAAGCTTCCATATATCAGCACTTGTACGGGTATGGTATGTAATGTATATTCATTCAGCGTAAGCATATATATGCGTACATTTTCACTTACGGGCCTAATGGTCAGACATTCTTATTCGAATGGACAGCCTGGGATGATAAATGTGACACATTTTCAGTTCCCATGTGCTGAAGAACCTGACTAAAGACAGAATTATTTCCAAACTAAGAAATTCTGAACCAACCCCACCCCGACTTCCCATCCAACATACATTATTGGTAAACTGGTTTCCTTAAGACCGTCTGGTCTAATGAACAAGCAATAGGATCTGCCAAAGAGAATACTCATACAATTAGGCTAATTAAGGTAATTTGAGTAAAGGAGTTTCCAATACGATAAAGATCAATTAAGTTTGATATAGCCTAGTTAGTCAAGCCAAGAAGTCAAGTTAAGGTGGTGAATCCTTTTGGGCACATATTGTTGATTGACGGTTCAAATCAAGATGAAATTTGATGAAACTTTCCAAAATAAGTTCTTTTAGCATTCTAATACCCTCCGCGCAATCTCGCTTCAAAAATTCGACGTCTCCGTTCAGGGTGGTTTTTGTCAATTTTCGACAGTTAGGTAGTTGCTGTACAGCTATGATTATATTCATTCGAAAGAGCTTGCCGAGCTCTACATTTTTGCCTTTTGAACTAGCTTTTCGCTGTAGTGAGATATAGCTGATTTTCCTATGTTGGCGTTGAAAACTTGTCATTTTTGCATTGCATAAATCAAACAATGCGCCATTTCGTGAGCTACGTAAGCCGTAAAATTAAACTACGGGTGTCAATTTGAAGCTCTCGTCGAGACCGATTACCCGTGACATTATAATCTTCTAACTGCTACCCCGTACGCTGCATCATAGTAAATGTATAGAGGTCGGGGAAAAAAACCAACCCGCAAGTGGTGGGGGAAAAAACCAACCCCCCGTTTGGGCGATGGGGATGAGCTAGCGGGCTCAAATTTTGCATGCAAGCTGGTAGGGCCCATCCCACCTACCACACCGAATTTGAGCTAAATCGGACCACTTTTGAGCATTTTGTGACATTTTGAAAATTTTGGCATTTTTGACCCCCCAAAAATTCAAAATTTGCCTATTTTTGAAGGCCTGTAAAAAAATTTCCATAGCAGTTAGATAATAACTTTTAATACTTTCTATGAGAACAACATGTGCTCTTTCCAAAAATGTCGGTCTCGCCTTCCTACGACGCTTGGCAAGCTGCCAGCAGAATTTTTACAAAATGGGAAAAAACCAAGGGGTGGAAAAAAACCAATTTTTGCTTTTGCTGCCAAACTCCCAAAAATGGTTCTTAGTTGCTCAAAAGTCATCCACATAGCAAGTTTAATGCGTTCTTTCACGTGAACAGCTTAAAATTGCATTTGGACTTGGCAATTTTGTGCTAGCCGGTAAAAACCTCATTTCGGCGGATCGGCTGTTTGGCTCAGCTAAAGCGGCCAAAAAGTACTCTGGGACAAAGAAATACGCGAAAAAACACTGAAACAACGTTTATTTTAATTTATTTCATCGAATTTCGAAAGATTTACAAATTTTTGCATTTTAACATAGAAACTGGCAAATTTGATGAAACCTAGCCAGTTGATGCTGCAAATATTGATGTTTGATTTTCTCACTTATTATACGGAATATCGCAAAAATAAGTGCAGATATGAAGTCAGCGACGCCGATTTAACCTGTTGCATGCATAAAATCGCTAATATGAGTTACCCTGACCGAATACTGGGGTTGGTTTTTTCCCACCGGTTGGTTTTTCCCGCCATTGGTTTTTTTACCCCGGCTAATTAACCGTTAATTACTAATTAACGACAGGACCTAGAGAGGCGATTTATATACCAAAATGACAGTCTAGACAGGGCTTGATAAGAAAATAATTTATAGCCGGATTGCTCCACTGGGTATATAGTTCTGCAGAGTCCAAAAAGTGACTACCTTGGTTTTTTCCCCCGACCTCTATAGTCTTTGCAAAAACGTGACCAAATTTTTTCCAGCGATTGTGGAGCATTTACTATGCAAGCTGATGGTTGCCCCTTTCTGGACGTATTTTACACTAAAATACCCAGGGACCCCTTTTTAGTTGTCCCGATTGCTGCTTTCTAGCTAAAGTGGTCGCTTACCAAAGTTTGGAAAAGTAGGCAAAATCGAGGTTGCGCATACATGTTAGCTAATTTCTTTATAACGAAGAGCGGTTTCATAATAACTAAAAAAGGGTCCCCAGCTATTTGATAGTGGAATCGAATGATGTGGCCGATGCCTCATGAAAAAATTTACTTTAGTCTGCAAAAAATCTGGAAAATTAAATTACTTCGAAAATAGTAAAAAATTAAAAAAAATTGTTTAAGTTTAACAATTTTTGGGAAGGCTAAGGGGGTTTTTGGCTTTTTCTGGTTTGGTTTTTTGCGGCGGGGGGGGGGGCCCTTTTTTGGGTTTTTTTATGATCATAAAAAAAGTAATTTTTGTAAACCCCTTTTCTGTATATTTTCCTCAAAGTCCTGGATACGCCCCTGTTTGTACCCCTATGGGTCCTCAAAACAAGACAGTTGCGTTTTGCATATTATTGCTTCTATCAGTCTGTGGATCCTTTCAAAGGTAACCTTGACATGTGCTAAACATAGGAAAATGAAAAAGTTAGTTTAAAAAGATTGTGGTAGAAAAATTTTTCGCTGTGTGAAGAATAGAGCGCTACAACTTTGCACACTCATTAAGGACATATAGATTCAAGAGTGCAGCTATCTATATACGTATTACTCTGTTGCAATTCTGACAAGTGACGAATTTTTGGAGAATTTTTAAAGTCAAAATTTTGGAAAATCAGGTGTTTTTGAACCATGAAAAACAGGACCTACAGTACTCTTTCGCTGCTCCTAAACGAATGGCAAAACCTACTGAAATAGCAAATAGATACATAGCTGCACTCTACGTATGTAGTGAAAGCAGTAGCAAGTTTCACTGGTATGGTATGGTAAACTCAAAAACTTGCCGCAGAAACAGTAAATTTTGCTAAAAAAATAGCCATTTTCACTATATACTTTCAGTTTTCACATTAATTCTAATGCTCACCGATTATGAAGTAAAAAAATCACCAAACTTGGCCGATTAATACATATATCCATATCTGCCACATAAGGTGGCCGAAACAAACCAATATTGAATATACTTACAATGTCTGCGCTGCGGTGGCAGCACTTTTTATCTTTTGTAGGGGAAAAATGCCATTTTTTATCAATCAATAGCTCATGGAACGAGAGTAACTAATAGAACTAGGAGTCTAAATTGCTGTCTGTGCAAGATAAAGTGAGTTAAAGTTCTACTGATCAGTGCTCTAAGTTAAGCCAGTGCGTCACTAAAGCAAGTATTGTGAACGCCAGGATAGCCGGCCTTGAGCAGCCTTTGCACTAAAATATATATTATCTTAGTAAAGGCTTAATTTTGGTGTATCGGTCAACCATGTTCAGCATCGGACCCAGGGGGAAGGAGGAGGAACGCCTCCTCCGTCGCGATTCAAAGCAAAATTAAGGAGAAAACAGAAAAAACAGCAGAAACTAAAAAAGCTAAAAACAAAAAGCTAATTTTCTACTTTTTAAGTGCATATTTGCGTTTATGAAGAAAAGTCTGAAATGCATCCGATTTTCCGAGAAAATTACTGTTTTTGTCTAAAAAAGGGGTTTTTTTAAAAATTCATTTCAAAGATTTTGTAGTTTTAAACCGGACTAACACCGTCACAGTTTGATTTCGAACTCTAATATTTTGTCTTGTTCTTGAAAACATATGGTAGCATATATACGTACATGTGAAAATAAGCTAAATCCGTAACTATCGACTTTTGACCAAAGTGCCCCCCCTTATTAAGTCATGATTAATCAGTTCTCGATAGCATGAAACTATTGATTTTCACAATTTCAGGCGGTCGACTTTTTATTCTTAGGTCAGCTTCTAATCTCAGAGCCTCGGAGCTTTCGAATGCTATGGATTTCGCTTAAAATTTGAAAATGTCCTATAACTCGTTTTTAGTGTTAATTCGCAGTTACTAATTATACCACATTGTCTTCGTCATTCCAGCGCACACTACTAAATAGCATCTCACGAAAATACATTTTGAAGAAGTACCGAAAAAGTACGAAAAAGTGACATTCAGCAGGAATCAGTTTTACAAAAAAATTGCGAAAGAGACAATACAATAACAGTAAACTAAAATGCAGAGCTGAATCAAGCAAGTTCTAATGTTGGACTACAAATATTCAACTATTAATTCCGACCAAAACGAACTTGACCTGCAAGAATATGCACAGAAATAGTTACACAAAATTCCAAAAGTGGACGGACACGCCTTAACAGAAATTGTCAGAAGAGAACTATATATGCACACATTTCAACATACGTACGTGTATAAAAGCATATAAAATCTACTATATATAACGATAATGCTAAGACGGCAAACTTTAACAAGGTGAAAACTACTTTATATCCCCACCTACTAAACATTCCAAATTCAGAATTCCCCAACAAATTCATGCAAAACTTTCTAATCAGCCAAACTTCAAAGACTTTTCAATCCATGTGTGCCATAAAGTCTCTGTTAATCCATCTATTCTGGGGGCTGCATTTGTAAAGACCATGTAGATTTCACTTAGACATGTGCACTATACACACGCACATACACGCGTCATTCTAGCTTTTCATAAAACTGATCAAAAACTCAAGTCCAGTACATTAATAGTGATTTGGCACAAACTATTCTCATACAAGATTCTGACATCTCAAGGGAAGACGTAAAGTGAACTACGTAAATGAAGTAGAACGAAGTTAGCAAAGTTACAGGGATACGTAGTGAGGGAATAAACATAGGGAAAATACAACAATTAAGAACTTAGCTGAGTCTCATAGAATCCAGAAACACCCGATGCAATCGTATACATACTTGAGCATAATTTAATTTGCCAAAACAAGTGCATACTCCTGGTGAAAAATAAGTAAAACAGAAAGTGCTATCTTATGTAATGCGATGTGATGTAACAATACCATTAAGTAAAATATCATACAATTTAAAAATTTTCAAAAATGAAAAATAAACATCCTTAAAATAACTTCAAAGTTGAACAGTAATTCAAGTGAAAAGTGAATTTTATAAGCATTTTATGAACTAAAAGAATTTTGATACAGCTCAAACATTACAGACATATACAATCTAAGTGCCTAATGCACATCTGGGATTTTAGTGACGATGAAAACTTAACAATTGGTCAAAGTCTTTCGGCCCTAATCCCTCAGGCCCTGACCAATTGAAAGTGTGAAAATTTGAATGTGGTCTACAAAAATAGACCAGGGCGGGATTAGGACCCATATGCTCATCATCAGTGTTGAAAAATGAGTTGAAAAGGAAGAAGATCGTGAGATTGAAACAATTACCTTTAAAAAGCTGAAAAACGTAATGACAGAAATGTATATGTATAACAAGTCATATGATATACATGCTATGAAGTTTAAGCCTTATGACAGCTAAATGGTTTTTCTATTTCTGGAACTACATTCAATTTCTATTTCACTACCATAATTCCATACATTTTGG
Organism: Trissonchulus latispiculum; assembly: GCA_030248195.1. Taxonomy (NCBI): domain Eukaryota; kingdom Metazoa; phylum Nematoda; class Enoplea; order Enoplida; family Ironidae; genus Trissonchulus; species Trissonchulus latispiculum. The sequence continues at coordinate 49,271 of JASAND010014799.1, forward strand.
TAGCAGCAGCGTTTTCGGATTTTACCGACCTCTATTGACTATGAGTACATCCAGTATCGATAATATTCCATGTGACAATTGCCATGCTAACATTCCCGAATCTATCCAATGCGACTCCTGTTCAAAATGGTGGTGCCTACGATGTATAAACAATCAAGCCCCGGGTTCCCTGACCAACGAGTTGTACGAACGTCTACGTACGCTGAGCACACCATTTAATTGGAGTTGTTCTAACTGCTCTCCACTGACTTTGCCACAGCATCTGCTGCTTGATGCTATCTTTACGAGAGAGCAGTTGGTTGACGCTTTCCGCTGTGATCCAGAATCCCTTCAAGTCAGACGATTGCGATCCAATATTTCCACGCCGACTTCCCCTAATTCTCCTCCAAGTCCACGAACTGCAATGTTGACCCAAACCTTGTCCGCCCTCCCACCAAATCTCGGGTCAAGTCTACAACAACAACAACCAACTGCTTCCTCGAATCCAACTACACCTCCTCCAGATACCACGCAACTGATTCTTTTGCTACTGCAAAATCAAAACGAGCAGCAGCAAGCAGCAGAACGACGACACCGAGAAGATTTAGAAAGAATGGAGGCCCACAGACGGGAGGATATGAATACCATGCGGCTCCTAATTCAGCAACTAAACTCAACTACTGATAGAGGTAACACATCTCGCTCTGAGAGCGGGTCGGATCAAGTACGTTCTACTCTAACTACTACTAATACTACGGTAAGAACCGCATCTCTCCCTAAGCTACAGCTCCCAAGTTTCTCAGGAGACAGACTACTCTGGGCTAACTTTTGGGACTCATTCGATGCCAATATAAACTCCCGTACAGATTTAAACAACAAGCAAAAATTAGATTACCTCTTACAATGCTTAAAAGGGTCAGCATATGACAAAGTCAAGGGTTTTGGCTTGCAGAGTGACAATTACCCCGAAGTTCTAGCTACGCTCCAAAAGGCCTACGGTGACATTAATGACATAAAAATGGACCATTGGAAGGCACTGGGCAATATCCAAGCAGTAAAAGAAAATCTTTCCAATTTAGAAAAATTCATAGATGATGTACGTGCCCTTTCCATTTCTCTAAATCGCTTAGGAGTTGACAAAAAGGTTCTGGATGCTTATGTCCCTTTACTACTGGAAAAGCTTCCCACAGAGCTCTACAAAAGTACGTCGCAGATAGCAATGCTTAAAGATCAAAACCTCACAAACTGGTCCATCGACGATCTTTTAAGCAACCTTGAAAAGGTCCTCAAGTGGACAACTAAAGATAATCTTATCAGACGAAAAAGGTCGCCACTACTTCTAAATGACCAGCATTTTGACTCTGATTCAGCACAGCCGACAACAAATAGCACCGTAACTTTTATCCAATCTGCAAGTCAAAATCAAGCAACCACTACCAAAAACAAGTTTCCGTGTATATTTTGTAATGAAATTGGTCACTACAGCGATACCTGTTACAAAATCACTAATATAAATCAACGTGTCGAAGTGGCTAAAGCAGAAATGGTTTGCTTCAAATGCTTAAGAAAAGGACATACAGCCAAAGTTTGCAAGCGCAGAAACACATGCTATTATTGTAAAAGTACAACCCACAATTCCGCTCTCTGTCGCAAGAAACACACAGTCCAAGCTCAAACTACCACTCAACACATTACTACTCAAGCAGAAGTAGCGGAAGACACAACTTCAGAACACTCCATACCAGAACAACCATTGCAAGTACATTTAGCCACTTCCGAAGAAAACGATGGTATCATCATGTCATCGTTCCAATGTACCGCCACTGATCTTGAAAACAAAAATACCACTCAAATTCAACTCTATCTGGACACAGGAGCACGGTTTTCCTGTATCAACACTGAAGCAGCTAAGAAACTTGGTTTGAAACCTATAAAGCAAGTCACATTAGAAACTGCAAGATTTAACTCAAATACTACAGAAAAGATTAAGGCGGATATAGTACAACTCCGCCTCCTAGGACCACAAGGATTTAGCTTAGAAATGAACGTCTACTCCATTAAACATATGACCCCATCGCTTCCACTGTATCCAATAGACTTCGACAAGGAAACGTCAACATACATCAAATCATTCAATCCAATCAATTATCCACCAAAGCTGCCCCTCAAAATCCCCCCTTGATCTGATCATAGGTATGGACTACTGGCATAATCTAATGGGGCCACACGCAGTCAGTAAAGTCGTACCTGTGGGTCGGACAATGGCTATCTACTTCACTCCACTTGGAAAGATGCTTTCAGGAAACTACATGTCCCCCAAAGATAAATCATCGCGGCTCTCATTGGATCAAACGATGCCGATGTTTTATCTGGATACTAAAGAAACAGAGAAACCGGAGTTCAATCTAAAAAGATTCTGGGATCTGGAATCTGTCGGTCTGCCACATGCCCCAGAAGTTGCTGAACAGGAACAAGCTCACTACAGGAAGTTCAAAGAATCGGTAGTAAAGTCGGAAGGTCGATACTACGTGAGATGGCCTTGGAAAGAAGAAAATCCAGATATAGCAGATAACTACAAGACTGCCGAACGCCGTCTCTATGCGACATTACGTACCTTGGCACCGGATATCAGCGACACAACAAAGCTAGAAAAGTATAATGCTATAATCGAGGATCAGCTAAAAAAGAATATAATTGAACCGGTAACCGCAGACACAAGATCGGGACCTGTGGTACACTTCATAGCTCATTTCCCTGTTATTCGAAACGACCGCCGCACTACAAAAGTGAGAATCGTCTACGACGCCAGCACTAAGACACCTAACCATGGTCCTTCACTCAACGATTTGATATATGTGGGTGAAAATTATCTCCAAAACCTAGTTGGTCTCATACTACGGTTCAGAAAGTCAAAAATCGCCATGATATCAGACATTGAAAAGGCATTCCTCCAAGTAGGCTTGCAGGAAGTGGATCGAGATAGTGTACGATTTTTGTGGCTAAAAGATCCTTCAAACCCGAATCTTCATGAAAACATCCAAATCTACAGATTCACAAGGATACCTTTCGGTGTTGTCGCTTCACCATTTCTTCTTGGTGCTACCATCAATCATCACTTGGATCTGAACCCAGGAGCATTGGCCACACAAATACGGAACAACATCTACATGGACAATGTCTTTTTGGGAGCTGACGACACGGAAGAAGCAAGAATTGTTTATCGTCAATCAAAGGATTTATTCTCTAACGCAGCAATGAATCTAAGAGAATGGAGCTCTAACAATTCATCGGTTATGGATTCCATTCCACCAGAAGACAAGGTAGCCGACCAAGAAGTAAAGGTCCTTGGAATTCAATGGGATACAAAAGAAGATGTCCTAAGATCAAGACAAGTTCTACAATTCACTGAAAGATTTACAAAACGCCAAATCCTATGCCATTTAGCAAAGTTGTTCGATCCAGTGGGGTATTTCAACCCAGTAACCATCAAAGGCAGAATTCTCCTACAGCAACTCTGGAAAACAAAGATCGGATGGGATGACGAAATTCCAGACACCTTTAGATCGATATGGCAGGAAATCTCAACAGCGATATCCGAGGTTTCAACTGTGAAAATAAAAAGATACATCGGTCTCCATCCCACAACTCCTTGTACACTGGTCTGCTTTGCGGACGCTAGTCCGCTAGCCTATGCAGCAACAGTTTACGTTTGTCAAACACAACCATCATCAGTAAGCAGTTTTCTGTACTCTAAAGCAAGAGTAGCACCAATACGACCTACCACAACGCTTCCACGGCTTGAGCTGCTCGCTGTGGTTATGGCAGCTCACATCCTTACCTTTGTGGAAACTCAGCTGCAACAACCTGTCGAAGAAAGATATATCTTCACAGATTCCCAGATAGCACTTCAATGGATTGCAAGCACAAAGTCATTAGACCCCTACATTGCTAGAAAAGTAGAAAGAATTAGAAGTGTCAAAAAAGTGAAATTCGGCCATGTATCATCAAGTACAAACCCTGCTGATCTTGCAACGAGAGGAATCGTTAATAACAAAGACCTCAACAAAGTTTACGCTCCAGAAGGAATTTGGCTGAGTGGCCCTAGTTGGCTACATCTTCAGCCTGAAGCATGGTCCGTGACATACTACAACCCACCAACGTCAAGTACAGTAAAGTCCATTCTGCCTATTCTCCAGACACCACTCCCTAAGGCATCTGCAGCCTCCACAGAAGGATTCCTAGGCATAAAGCCAGAAAACTACTCAAACCTACCTAAACTACTGCGAGTAACCTCTTACTGCCTTCGTTTCATACAAGCTTGCAAACAAAAAGCTATTCCGGCCACGATTTCTGTCACGGCGGAAGAAATGAAACAAGCAAGCACAGAGTGGATCCTTTCAGTACAGTCCGAGTTTTCAGAACACGCAAACTTACTACGAAAGAAACAGCACAATCAGTTCATCAAACAATTAGATTTGTTTCTGTGTGATGATGTCCTTCGATGCGGAGGACGGTTTGCCAACGCGCCTCTCGACTATGATCAAAAATTTCCCATCCTATTGCCCAAAGGTCATGCCTTCACGAACCTGATAATACAAGCGGCGCACAAGGATGTACACCACTTTGGACCAAAAACAACGTTAGCCTATATAAGAAGAAAGTACTGGATTCCCCAAGGTCTATCACAAGTCAAAAGGATTCTAGGTAGTTGTCTCGTTTGCCAGAAGACAGAAGGTGGACCACTACGGCCGCCAAAGATGGCTCCCCTTCCCAAGGAGCGTCTGACCCAGGCACCGGCATTCACTCACACAGGAATTGACTACCTAGGACCTCTCTACGTAAAGTCAAGAACGAGCAAGCCCTGTCAAAAAAGTTGGGTTTGCATCTTTACATGCTTTGCAACAAGAGCCCTGCATCTGGAGCTAGTATCAGATGCTTCAGCGGAGTCGGCACTAAATGCAATAAAACGGTTTATATCCAGGAGAGGTGCTCCCTTATCGTTCATGTCAGACAACGCAAAATGCTTCAAGTCAGCCTCTGAGATGCTGAAGAGTCACCTCGCACCGCTTCCAGCGTCTCAGAACTTGGAAAGTTACCTGGCCAACAGACAGATATCTTGGAAGTTCATCCCAGAGGCTTCCCCTTGGTATGGAGGCCTTTATGAGCGACTGATTGGGCTTGTCAAAAGAGCGCTACGGAAGACACTTTGGAAAGCGAAGGTAGAAGACGATGTCTTGAACACCCTTCTCTGCGAAATAGAAGGCACTTTAAACTGTAGGCCACTTCTCAGTCTTTCATCTGGATTCAAGGACGCAAGCACACTCTGTCCAGCCGACTTCATAGCTCCCTCGACGCGTTTGGGATTATCTTCCAACGACGAGACCCCAGAAGACCCATCTTTTGTGCTGGAGTCAAAGTCAGATGTCTTAATAAAGCATCACATGGCTCTTGCAAAAAGACTAGACCAATTTTGGAAGACATGGAGCACTCAATACCTCCAGGAGCTACGTTCAGTTCAAACGGCCTACTTCAAGCAGAGGAAAGGAGAAAAGGACTGGGAGCCAGCCATAGATCGGGTTTACCTGGTACGGGCTGGTGGTCCGCGGAATACTTGGAAGATGGTAAAGTTGGTGGAACTATTTCCGTCCTCAGATGGTAATATCCGTTATGGCAGAGTTCAGTTTTCCAACGGTAACTGTTCTCGACGTGCCATAAAGGAACTGGTCCCTTTAGAAATGGAACTACAACGGGGGCCGGAGGATGTTGAAAAATGAGTTGAAAAGGAAGAAGATCGTGAGATTGAAACAATTACCTTTAAAAAGCTGAAAAACGTAATGACAGAAATGTATATGTATAACAAGTCATATGATATACATGCTATGAAGTTTAAGCCTTATGACAGCTAAATGGTTTTTCTATTTCTGGAACTACATTCAATTTCTATTTCACTACCATAATTCCATAATCAGAGAGATCCAGTACTTTTTGGTTGATATAATTATATCAAATGGGAATATGTACTGGTTGGGCCAGCTCCTACATATGTAGGAACCAGAGTCATATGAGTCTAATCCTACCAATCATACATTCGTAGAATTATCTCTTGCTAAATATGTACGATTTAAGAATTGACAGTTTTATAGCATAAGCAAGAGGAGAATTAAGAATAAAAGGTACGATGGACCGTAAATTTAAAGAGACATTGTATTGGGCGATGTGCCCTATGTTACAGGGAAATTCCCTAAAAAGCATAAAAATAGAAAAATTGCTGGGCGAGTAAAGCCCGAAAGTTACAGTGGGCAAAGCCCAAGTTACAGTGGCCAAAGGCCAAGTTACAGTGGGCATACGCCCGAGTTACCTGCAATAAGAAAAGCATAAATAATAACAATAACAATAGCAATAACCATAACAGTATACAACAACAAGAAGAAAACAAAACATACTAAATTTCAAGAAATGCTTTTATATAGTTTATGTACAACGTCTGGGGTGGAGCCATATTTATCCTTGATATCAGTATTAGAAACAATACTGCATCTAAGAATGTACTTGCAAAATTTTTTGGAGTATCCTCTTAGCACTAACATATTCTTAAGCTTATCAAGACCAGCAATAAAGTCATCCAGTAGATCACAGATTTTGACAAATCGGGCGACTTGACATATGACAGTATTACAAATAATGTTTTTGCTGATATTACTACCATTCATAGGAAATCTATTGATATTGAAGGGAAAATCGTCACGTTTATCATATAGTTTAGTTATAAATTTATTACCAGAGATGCAAATACTTAGGTCTAATACGTCTGCTTGCTGGTTAGAGGTATTAACTTTATTTAATTCAAGTTCCGGAGAGTACATATCATGTTTTATTATATCAAAATAATTGTTATCATTAATAAGTGTCATGTCATCAATATATCTACCTACCACTTCAAGACATTTATTATTATCGTTATTACGGTTATTGCATATATAACTATACTCCATTTGATGTAAAACTAAGTTAGCTATGTTGGGAGCAGAGTTACTTCCCATAGGTATTCCTATTGTCTGTTTAAAAATAAGATTACCACATGTAAAATATAGATTATCTAGAAGGAATTTTATGTGATTTATAAGTGTAGGGTAGGTTATTGTATTAGCTGGATTACGGCCATAGCCCCAACGCATTCCTAAATATGTTAAGTGCATAGGATTACGCATAGTATTATATAACAATTTATCTAACGCATTTATAATAGTGTCATGTCTAAGATTAGTATAAAGTGTAGTAAAGTCATAAGTATTTATAGTATTAGCTGAGTTAGACATGTTGATTTTCTTAATAGAATTTAAGATAGGTTCATTATTATCTATAATCCAATACGGATTACAATTGTAAATACTTTTTATTAGTTTACCATATCTTTTCCTGCTTTGTTTAACCAATGTTAAAGCTTTATCAATCAAAACAGATAAAGGTTTAGTAACAGCATTTCTGCTAGCAATAATAGTACGAAATTTGGTAGGAGTTTTATGGAACTTAGGTATAACATAAATGTGTGGGAGCTGTTTAAATCCATTACTATTAACATTATTACAACTATAGTATTTGAGAATTGAGTTTATGATATCGGATTGGGGAGAGTTAACCTGACAATACGTGTTAGAGTTATTTATATCGAGAATGCCTAATTCCTTGAGTACGACCTGGATATAATAATTTTTACAAACAACAGCAATATTTTGATTAGCTTTATCCACAGGACAAAACACATACTGACGATGCAATGACTTGATGCTACAAATAAAGTCCTGGATAAATGTAGAGCTGGTTACGTTACTATTATAATTAAGTCCCACAAGTTTAAGTTTTATCTCGTTTAGGATAATATCCGACCAATGATTAAGTTTATCTAAATCCCATTTATATTTTTTATTTAATTTTTTAATATACGCATTGAATGCCTGAACTGTACTACTATAAATATCTTCATTACAGTATGATTTAGTGAACCTGTATTTAGGACCATATGTAAGTATCTGAGATACGGATTTATTCTCTATAATATTTAGGTCGCCAGTTAATACATGGTTGTGGTGAATGTCTTTATAAGAGCTATTACTGCAGTTACAAATGAGTTTATTATTAATAAAATCATTTACATATTTATCCACATCGAGTTCCTCTATAGTTTGTTTATAATTATATATAACACTGCCTACAGGACTATCATATTTATAAAATATTTGGGGATTGAAAGCATTACATTTACTCAATTCAAAAGGCCATTTGCTATAATTATCTTTAAATATTTTATTTAGATTAATACGGTCAAAAACTTTGTTGTACTTAATAATTAAGCATTCCTTTTTAGTTTTAGTGTGTTTAGCTAAATGTTTCTTTAATAAATTTAGTTTACCTTCGCACATATCCTGAATAATTTCATATTTAGGGTGGTTGATATTACATTCATTACGATTAATGATATATATATTTTACCTGTTTTTTGCTAGCTTTATTTATAAACTCATAAATAAATTTATTAGTTGCATCATCCATATATAATAAGTCCACATCCTTACTATTGACCATATTTGCATTTTTATTTAAGCGATTAGTTTTATTAACTTTTTTATTTATAGTAGTAGTATTATCTCTAAGAGATTCTCAAATATACTTTTATTAACATCCTCTCCTTTTAACATGTCATTTAAGCCATACGGGTATTTAGTTTTAAGTTTACGTATCCAGTATGCTTCACACATTCTTCTGTTATAATTACATTCATTTAAATTATCGGAATCTGTTAACTTTGATATAATTCTAATATTAAAAGTTTTGCAATTACCTATATTAAAATGGGCAGACAGACGCTTACAGTTAGACTTATCAGGATTATTTACATTATAAAGATGTTCAGACAGTCTACGTTTCAACTTCCTACCAGTTTCACCAACATATTGTAATCCACAATCATTACATGTAATAAGATAGACTACATTACATGAATTACAGTCAATGCTATAACTAGTTTGATTAGCTACATTATACAGTTTATTGCTATAATATCCTGTAAAATTCTTATCTGTAATATATAGTTTACAAGTTCTACATCTACTTTTGTTACATATACTAATGTTGCTTGATATTGGGTCTATATCAGAATGGGGAGGAGGTATAGACTGGCTAGGACTGTTGAGCAGATGAGGACTATCTCTCCTTGATGCCCGGTTATGAGAGCGGTCCGAGGTCGAATCCATAATATCACCGGTTGGGCTTATATTCCACAAGCCACACTTTGGATTATAACCAAGAAGAGAACCCACCACGAATGGGACATGCCTTACAAAACTTGGGAAAGCGATCCGCTTCCCAGAATCTGAATTTTTCTGTCGTCTCGCGAAAATCGGTAAAATAAGAAGCTCTAAGGCGGCTTCTCATGTTTTCATGTCCACGATAATGAAGTGGGACAAAATAGGTTTTTGAAACGATTTGTTGTATTAGCATGTAAACTATATATTCGCATCAAGATCTGTTGGCTCTCTCAGACAGCTATATATAGACTATACTTCCAACCTTTTTACCAGATTTCTGGGCAGAAGAAGCTTAAACTGTCGTCCGAGTACAGTGGAAAATTCTAGATTTCCCCTAAAAGAGTATAATATATGTGTAAATTTCTAAAAATTTTCTGGGTTCTTCAAAATGAAAGAATTAATGATTTGAGGAACGATTTAATCTAAAAACCAAAAATTTTTCAAATTATGGGGGGCTCAGAACCGGCAATGCTCAAAGTCATGATGCATAGACATCTAATATTTGTAAGTAAGTTAGAATACTCGCGGGTCGAGGCTATGTCCAATATATGCAGAATATAACACACGCCAACAAGGTAAAAATTCAACAAAAAATTACGAATACAGCCTAAAATCAAAACAAAACTGTATTTTTGAAAAAATCATTTTTGACGTTGGACAAACAAAAATGACGATCAGAAAATAAAAATGACGAAAATGTGATGAAATCCGATTATTTTGAAAAAAAAACGATGGAATGACTCGTAACTTAGGGAGAAATGAACGAAACAATAGAAAATTTAAGCATGTAATGGGCGACATATATATGTGGCTATATTATGTGTGAAAATGAGCGAAATTCGTATGATAATTTTGATCAGAATATTTTTAAGAATATTTCAAGGGGGACTTTCGGGAGGGGAAGATTGTTTGAAAAAATGAGCCAAGAATTGGTATTTTTTGCGCATTTTGAATGGAGAAAAGCTAAAAATTCTCAAAAAGGGATTTAGGCCAGTGGCGCACATGGGAAATTTTGTCAAGGGGGCGGACTTCAAAAAAATTTCGGGGGTCTGGGGGGGGGGCGAAATCCCCAGAAATTGAAAATTTTTTAAAACAAGGTGTAAAATTCAAAAATAAGCGTAAATTAAGCAAAAGTCTAATAAATTTCGCGCAGAAGGCGCGAAAATTTTTGAAAATGTTAAAAGAAGTTGCTATATATTGAAAGGTTTAAAACACCGAAATAAGGGTAAATTAAGCAAAAATGAAGCCAATTTGCGTCCAAGTCGCGAAAATTTTTGAAATTTTATGTCCGCGCTAAGCGCGGACAATTAAAATTTTTCTTTACGCGTGGTTCCGGGAGGGGGGCGCCCCCCCTAGGTGCGCCCCTGATTTAGGCTAAAAAAAGTTATTAGAGATTAGACTATTTAGTCTAAAAATAGACTTTTCAAGTGAAAATCAATGGGGAAGCAGTTTAAAAATGTTTTGGAATTTTGCTTAGTTTTGGCAAAAAGTCGGGGACCCAAACGTCTCGGGAGAGCGCGATTTCGGAGGGGAAGATCAATTTCCTGCTTGACAGTGCCTTCGTGGGTGAATCGGTCTACGTGTAGTTAATCAAAGTTGTGGGAGGTTGAGAGCTACGAAATGCATGCGTACATACTCACTACAGGGAAGTACGGAATAAATATACAAAAATATACGAATACTATGTATTGTATACGAATACGAATATACGAATACTGTGTATATGTATACGTATGTAAAGCATAGAAGGCTTAATGAACCAAATGAAAAGGCAGAGTCTTGTCACTCAGAGGTCAGTCAGTTTTGAAAGCAGGTGGGGCAGGCGAGAAACAAGAGTCAATAAAATAATAAGATAGCCGTATAAAGAAAGCATATTAAATTTAACATCCTTTGCCAATCACGGGCTGGACTTCAAACATTAAATATATAACGTACAGAGGACCTGTACATGTAAACGTGATGAATAGAAAATCCTATATAGTCTCATTATTATAGACCAATCGGAGCAGCAAAACGTCTGGTTTGGGTAAATGCATATTTGGTGATTCGGACGTTAACACACTTTTTTCGCATACTGCTATCAACTCAGACTTAGGAAACAGCAGATCTTTTTGTATTTCATTAATGATTTACCGTCTGTTGTTAAGCATATATATATATACCAAAATTTTGATTAACGCAGACTACATAAAATTACATTTAGCTGTCCAGATTTTTTCAGTGATTCTTGCAGAACGACCTTAATAGATTTTTCTGATTGGCTTAGTAGGCAGTTACAATAAGTGTTCAGTGTTCAGCGGTTCATAAGTGTTCAGTGTTACATATTGGTTCAACTAACCCAACTGTCAAATATATACAGGCTTTTAGATACCCATGTTGAAGCTGCAAATTCTGCAGTAGACCTTGGTGTCACTGTGACATCGAACTTGAAATTTTGTGTAACACAGTGCAAAAATCACAAAGAAAGCTTCTAAATTATCACACCTTATTGCGCACAGTTTGACAAAGGATCCCTTTCTAAACTTTAAAGTATTTTCGATCTATGTGAGACCAACTTAGGAATCATCTAGTGAGGTTTGGAACCATACCTGTGATATTGATATGTTGGAATCTGTCCAGAAACGTTTCACTCAAATAATTTTTGCTTATAATCATTTAAATTATATATATTGAACGTTGTCAGCACCTTGGAACTCTATCTTTGGCTCAACGTCGAAAATACAAGGATCTAGTTTTGGTTTATAAAATTATTCATGGCTTAATGGACATTGATTTCGATGAGCTTTTTATTGGCCATTCTACCATAACGTCCAGAACTACCAAGGATCCAACTCTCTATATATACTTTTAAATTAAAGATGCCCAAATGTATTCTTACCGTGGTCAAGATTTCGTTCATAATCGGGTTAGCAATGATTGGAATGGTTTTCCTGAGTATGTAGTGAACTCAGCCACACTATCCTCTTTTAATAGGTCACTGCAAGTGGCATTGTTTGATGTAGGCGTTTAGTGCAGAAATGTTGCACATGTTATATACTAATTTTTGGCACCAATTTTTGTCCCGTTTGTTGAATTAACATAGCAATGTTCACAAAAAAATCACCTCGAAAATTCACAAAAAATCACCCACCTAGACGGCTAACAACAAGCCGCAGCCGGAGAGTTTTTTGCATGGTAATAACCACAAGTCCCAACCCTAACATATGTAAGTTTGGCTGCCGAGGCCCAACTCCTCCGACTAGGGTGACCAAAATAGTCGACCCACCCCAGGCCCGCACCCAGGATTTTGAAAAGGGGGGGTCCAAGGTAAAATGCAACGGGGGGTCTGGGGGGCGGAGCCCCCCAGAACTTGAAAATTGTTTGCAGTTTTGCCCAAAAACGGTACATTGGATGTTAATTTCGAAATTCGAAAATTTTTTAAAGATAGCTGTTTTTGCCATAAAAATAGCAAAAAGTTTCCATTTAGTTATCCCAAAAGGGGGGGGGTCTAGACCCCTTGAACCCCCCCCCCCCTGGGTGCGGCCTTGACCCACCCATAATCGGACCCTCGGACAACTCCGGACCAAAATTGAAATTTCTGCTGGTACTCACTAGGACTTTGCGCAGCTACCCCATATTATGCATGTGACATGTCCTAACTCTAAGCTATCCAACCATATACTGGATGCCCTGTCATGTCCTCTGGCTTCGCCACCCGCAAAAAATCGGGTGTGGGTAAAACACGGACCCGGACCCGGAACCGGACCCGGACCGGTGGGTAAAACACGGACCCGGACCCGGACTGGTGGGTAAAACCCGGACCCGGACCGGAGGGTAAAACCCGGACCTGCCCGGACCAGGACAAAATATGAAATTTAACTGCTTTCACACTTGATATATAAATTTATATATGCGCCATGTGTGTGCGCGCGTGTGTGTGTGTTGCACTGCTGTTATTGCAGTATTAATAGTATATACGCACAAGAGAGTGTATTAATGCGCGTGAGTCCTATTAATTGCGTATCTATGTCGGGTATGTTGCAGTTATGTTTGAGCATATGAAGGTATATATAGCCAGGCACTACGACCACCAGCAAATTAGACTGCATTAATCCTTCAAGGACTTGGGTCGAAGGTCAAACTTAGGCATTGAATAGCACTGATGATTAACAGCTGCAAACATAAAAGTGCAAATAAAGGAGGATTAACTCAGTTTAAGGATGAATAGGTGTAAAACTGCATAATATCAGAGGGGAGTAAAGGTTTGTAAATTGAAATAAATAAAGTAAAGTAAAGTAAATAAGTTAAGTAAATATTTTTAATTTTAGTAAAGGGGGAACCAAGGGGGACCAGAATTTTTTGAAAAAATTGCTGAGAACTTGCATACAGGGGTTTTCTCGGGCGCAGGATCTCTTTAACTATTCCCCCCCCCAATTCGTTTGGGGGGAAATAGTTAAATTGGGGTCATATGTGTTACGATGTAGGTATATATTTAAAGGTTGAAATAAAGGTGACAGAAGTTATATATTATCTGGGTGATTTTGACATATTCTGAATGAAAAATAAAATATCTTCCAGTTGTTTGTGTTCAAATTAAAAGTATTTATTTTAAAATCATTTATTAGCTCTCGCTAATTCTTAAATTAAGTATATATGTACAATGAACTAATGTTATCTTAAATAATTCATGGAAGTTAAACATTAAATATTTTTAAAATTCAACATGTTTAAAATTATACAGAACTTCTTAAAAATTTTTGAAAGTTTAAAAATATTTAAATATTTATAAAGTTTATATTTTAAAATTTTGTAATTTTTCAATTCATCTGCCTCCACCTATGCTAAATTTCAAGTGATTGGTCACAAAATAAAAAGAAAGGCTGTGGAGAAGGAAACCCCGTAGATCCGAAACTTACTGATGGATTTCAAAATTGTTACAAGATTTTCCAAGTTTGGGAACTGGTAAAGTAAAAGTTTTTGTTAGCGTTAGCGGCTAAAACTGGTTAGCGTCAGTCCTGGATTTTATTTATGAGTTCAGTTTATAGCCAAGTCTGGTCCGGGTATGAGGAGTGAGATGGGAACAGCGCGATCAGGAGTGAGAGGGAACAGAGTTCTCCAGAAGAACGAGTCAATAGAAGATTGCAGAAAACCAGGCGCATGCCAGTGCGCAGATCGACTGAACGCGACCACAGGAGGAAGCGTTCTCGCAGCAGAAGCCGATCCAGATCTCCTCACCAGAAACGGAGAAATGGACACTCGGACACCCGACGCATAGTGGATGCAGGCAGGGTTTTTTTTGAAAATCGGACCTGCGTAAATTTTGCGTATTTTTGTTTTAGAGTGCGTATTTTTATTTTCGACTGCGTAAAATTACAAAAATCGCTTCTCAACGTTATAAACGCTATAAACGCATTTTGCGTCGAATTAATTCGTTTTTCAAGAGTTTTTAAACAACCTTAAAGGTCTTAGCTTCATTTTACGTTGCGTGCCGATTGAACTATGGTGTAAAAGTATGAATATATATTTGATTTGAAACAGACACGCAGGGGGTCTGGGGGGCGCAGCCCCCCAGAAGTTGAAGAAAATTTTAAATTTTTGATTAAATTTGCTCTTAAAACTTTGAATTCTTTGCCTGGAGCAATTTAATAGTAAAGTTAATTGCTGGTTAGACAAACAGAGTTACGAATAGAAAAAAATAGAGTCTTAGAACAGATAAAATTTTAGTTTACTATGTCAAATCAAAATAGAAGCAAAAACAACGCATGTGTATACAACGTACGTATACAACAATATACGTGTGCTTAGAAGCAACTGCAGACGGAAGGATCAATGTAGAAGCGAAGAGGTATATAAGCGGGGGGTCTGGGGGGCGGAGCCCCCCAGAAGAAGCCAGAGCCCAAACAACGTTGAATTGTCCCAAGAAATTAATTTAGAGCACTCTGGAAATTCTTGCTACCGAATTTTTCGGCTGCGTATTTTGGTGCGTATTTTTGTTTTTGACTGCGTATTTTTAAGCTCGACTGCGTAAATACGCAGTATTTTACGCAAAAAAAAACCGTGGATGCAGGGCGTCGGCGGGGCGAATCAGAGGAGGGACGTCGAAGAAACAGCAAGAAACCATCTGCCAGCCAGCCCCCACCTCGACGGGACAATGGGCCGGGATATGCACGGTACAAAAGAGAGCTGGTCGCTCTCCCAGCTGAACTGAAGATGAAGGTGAACAACGATGTAGCTGCCTTCATTGAGCATGCGAACTGGCAACTGAAGAACCGGACGTCAATTCCTCCACCGATCCTGATCAAGCAATGGTCTGATATGCAAGTGTGCATATAACGGAGAATGGTGGACACTGAATGGAAGGGACGCCGCGAGTACGTGGACGAGATGATGGACTTCCTACGAAGGGCCATGGCTCAGTCCTACCGGAAGGTGCATCGTGCTCACTTCAGTGCCTGCTATGTTGGAGAACTGTTAGACCGGAATGATACGTACAGCCAAGATGCCTAGAGTGAAACAGAAATTGCAGAAAACGACTTTCTTAAACATACACAAAACTGAACACTACTTCCTATACAACATACTACGTATATATATACTGACATTCACTTATCTGACTACCTATGCTAGGCTATATATTCTTTGAACTGTTACAGCTGGTCATTCAGCTTGTATATGTTAACCTATATACCATGTCATATGTTACTGTAAAACAGACTAGAACATATGTAAATACATAATTAATCTCTGCAATGTGAACTGAAAATGAACTATTTCATTTCTGTAAACTGTAAACGAACTAAGCACCAACTCTACCCATGATCTGCGGGACGCAGATTCTAAGGAGGGAGATATGTGGCAGAAGGAAAATTAAAAAGGCTAAGTTAAAATAAAACATTAATAATTTGAAGGATAACGCTCAATGTAAAGTAATATGACGTAAGAAAATGTTTGGCTTAAAGAAAGTTGAGGAAAGGGCAAAAATGAAAAGTTAAGTCAGTCTTGCTTGAAACTCGGTGCTGAGCGGTGGTGCTCAAAAGTTGCTCTCTCTCTCTATCTGAAGATTGCAAGCAGAAGAAAATTGCAGAAGCAAGACGGCCGAAGGTTGCTCCAGTGAAATAAGATTGCTCAGATTCAGAAGATTGCTCAATCAAGAAAGGCCTGGAAGTCAGATCAGAGGGTAGGAGCGTGGTGCTTAGTTCGTGTATAATTAGTGTGTCAAACAGTCGCAGTGATAACCATATATTAAAGGACAGGTACAGAATTAATAATAGCGGGCTTACAGTAAATGCTAAGAAAGTATTAGGTAAAGGAAGTCACGTTACAAGTGAAGTCACGTTACACTATATATACGAAGGCTACCGGCATGAAATTTGCACCATATGTAGAGGGGGTCACTGCCTTTCTAAACGTACCAAAAGTTATTCGATCGGACTTCATTTGCGAAATTGCCAGCAAAAAGTCGATTTTTGATTTTTTTGTGAACATTGCTATACAATGCAATACCATACAATACGTACATCAGTCACATGGCTAATTTTGATATAAAAATAATGGAGGTTTTTTCGAGGAGAGTTTTTGACCAACTCCGATTCTGCTTTTTGTACACATTTAATCAAGTACCCAACCCACGCCCCATTTTTTCGATAGCTTCGACAAGGCACCACATTTAAAGGTGTATACGTATATATATACCTGTTGTCTGTTCAAATGATATTCCCCTGTCGAAATCCATCCGGCCACGCTGATGACGGCAAAAGTAACGAGCGCAGCCGCCTCCTCTAAATCGGTCAAGCCAGTTCACAACCCCGTACCAGGGCATCCTGCCTGCGGCGCACTGAAGTAGCTGATCAGCATTTCACAGCTGTAGCTTCACATTAATCAAGCAATTATTAAAAACATAAATACACATAATCCGATCATCTAATAGCTTAAATAGCCTTCTGCACACAACGAGAACAGAGTGTACAAAGGATAAACAAATGGGAGTAAAACTCTAGAAAAGAAGAAAGCTAGCAAGTAATCATCTCACTCTTGTGCCGAAAAAATCCAATAAAAGAAAATGACCGGAAAAAGTCATGAATGATTAGCAAAAGAGGAGAGACACGACTTTAACAAAATGCCACACTACTCTCTCTACAACATTATATCCACTTGAACAGGAAGCTTACATATGGACAAATTGGAAAATGAAATTTCACATTACGCATATTATAGTACACAGCATATATATATATACGTATTGTATTGTGAGAATTTAATGAACACCCAACAATAGGAATATATAAATATATATACATACGTATTACGTATATATACACATATATACATACGTATATATTATATACTTACGTATATATATATATAGCGGCATTAAATTCTGATATACATGCTTATAATAATATTTTCGAAAAATAAACTCATTCATTCATTCACACACAATTTTTCTACCACAAATAAAACTCCTACATAACCAACGCCGGTCGCCGACTATATAAGACATCAACAAAGGAAAGACGACCAAGTTGTAACGAAGGTTCTGTTATGCGACACTCCTTTCTGTATAGCAAAACAAAAGCTAAAGAGCCCAAAAATGAGCGAAGCAAATCCAGCGAGTGGCGCGATGTGACAAGAAAGAAGAAAAAGAATGGAGAAGCGAGAGAAAGAGAGAAAAAGATGGAGCTGGATGCGGCTTTAACAAAACAACAGGGACAACCAGCGAGCGACTTCAAAGTTGTTGCAGTGGAGGATGTGTATACAATACAGACATCAGTGACCCCATTTAGAAGACAGACACTGTGTGTGTTGACTATTTAACACTCAAACATTCAAACTCAAAACTCCATAAAATGATGTGTCGTATACTTCTGTGTTGGTATTATATATAGTTTATACCATATATATGTGTGTGCGCTTTTAAACATTTAAATAAAAAAGTACGTACGAGTATATACGCACATAAGGTTTATATATATACGTGTAACGTATATATAGCTAGCTATGGATGAGGCTAATGCATTCATAGGCAGGCCCGCACCCAGGGTTTTGAAAAGGGGGGGTCCAAGGTAAAATGCAACGGGGGGTCTGGGGGGCGGAGCCCTCCAGAACTTGAAAATTTTTTGCATTTTTGCCCAAAAAGAGTACATTGGACAGTACATTTGTAGGTTATCGCGCCGAAGGCGCGAAATTTTTTTAAAAATAGCTGTTTTTACCATAAAAATAGCAAAAATTTTCCATTTAGTCATCCCAAAAGGGGGGGGTCTAGACCCCTTGAACCCCCCCATGGGTGCGGCCTTGTTCATAGGTATATATTATAGGGGTCTGGGTAAAATCCGGCCCCGGACCGCCTAGGTAAAATCCGGCCCCATCACTGGGTAAAATCCGGCTCCGGCCCCGGCCCCAATAAAATCCGGCCCCATTGTAATATGAGCGAGAGTTTTTTGTAATTTATATATACGTATACTATACTATGTATATCATGCATTCATGTTTATATTTATACGTAAATGTTTACAAAAACCGGTTTTCAGACGGGGCCGAATTTTACCCTGTTTTAGTCTCCTATGTAAAGTGGGGCCGGGGCCGGATTTTACTCGTCTGGCGGGTCTGGGTAAAATCCGGCCCCGGCCCCCCCCCCCTTTTACCCAGACCCTATTATAGGGGCGTGATCCGCTCCCCCTATAATATATATGGGTGTGAAAGGCTCAGCGCGGCCCTTAGAGACCCGTTCGAGCACCGTGCCAGCTAAACACTCAACCAAACTAGACCAATTTGGTATCGTTGGAATCAGCACGACGAGTGCAACAAGAGTAGCAAAAAAGTTTTGGTAAAAATTTTCGCTTCCGGACAAGTTAGGTCCGTTTGTTTTTTTCCGTGTAAGTCACGCTTGTGGAAGCCGTTTTAGTCTAACTCACAAACTGAACGATGTGGGCATTTTCAGCCGGTGAAGTTTGGTTTTTCTGAGAGTAGTATAGCGCGGCGGGAAATAAAAACCCAAATTTCAGATTTTTAGACAAAACTCTTTAATGCAAGGACAAATTAAAATTCTAACGAGAACTGCCATGAGGCCTTGCGAAGGGCTTCAAAATGAGCTATAAATCTCCTTTCTAGCTCTTACCGTTAGTGAGAAATTTTCGACGAAACAGATGGGAAAAGAAAACCCAATGCGGGAAAAGAAAACCCATATGCGGGAAAAGAAAACCCATCCTGAATTTTTTGCTAGAAGGGTGCCAGAACAATTTTGACTGCACCATTCGAAAGAGCGGGTTGATTTTAGTACGTCTGCATCGAAAAATATCAAACCTTTTGCAGAAATATAAGTCAAATTAGTATTTCAATATTTTGTATGTTTAACACGTAAAGATAGGCTAATTTTGGAAAATTTTTAGATTTGCTTATTTTCTGCAGTTTAAAGCATCCTACCGGGTATAAAACGTGTTTTTCTTGTATTTAGAGCCAAACTAGACCCATTTTAGCGTAAAAACAAGCAAAAATTTGGTAAAAGCGGCAGATTTGGCTGGAAATGGCATCATGCCAGAATTTGATCATCTGGGCTACGCATAAGGGAATGATGTCAGGTAAAGCTTACTCTAATTTAATCTAGAGACTCTATTAAACAAGCTTAAGTGTTAATTTGATCTTTATTGCAAAGGGTTTGAAAAATATTCTATTTTGAAAATTGGGTTTTCTTTTCCCGCATGTGGGTTTTCTTTTCCCGCATGTGGGTTTTCTTTTCCCGCCGAGTGAAGGTAACCCCCAGGTCGCACCACAGGTACTAGAGCCAAATTGCATACACCATCGTGAAGTTCGAGATATATCCTCTGTGAAACTGTAATCCGTTTTGGGCTAGGTCCTTCCAGTAGTTCAGGGTGGCCCCCCAAAGTTGACCCTGTCTGACCCCCATGTTGGGACCAAAAATTCCAAAATTTTCAAAGTCCCAGAGAATTTGCTGAGAGGCAGCGGGAGCTACAATAATACACCCTCTAGGGTAGTTTTGGACGCTCTTTAAGATAGGCCATCAAAATCTTATCTAGCTCATATGGCTGACTCACACTGCCGATGGGTTTTCTTTTCCCGCATTTCAGGGTGGGTTTTCTTTTCCCGCCGCGCTATATTTGTGTTAACGTACCTTTTGGACAATCTTCCGCTGCCAGGCTAGGCCGGCTACCTGTGCGGCCGGCCAAAGTGGCCTGACCGCTAAGATGGCCAAAAAAGGCCAATTTTGTGTCACGGCTACAGGGCTCAGGGAGCAAGCTAGACAGACGCGGCATGTTGCATAAGAAACTTTTGGATGGGTAGCGTGTCATAACGAGGGCGATTTTCGATATCTGTCCGGGATCGTTCAGGCGGCCGGCCCAAAGTTGGTCCGGCCAAATAGCCATTTTCGGAAAATTTCTAAGTCCCAACTCTACAGGAAATAGTCAAAAATAGGCCTAAGTATGCTGTTTTAGGCCATATAGTGGGACTTATCGGACATAGTTATCGGAGTTATCTAGGATTATCGGAGTCGCTGAACACGATGGACATAGTCGCAGCGCTGTGCTGCTGTCGTGCTGTACTGCTACGTATGCAGCAGATTTTTTTACGACCCGACCCCTTCCCCCCCACTCGGCCCCACTCCCAACTTTTTTGGGCTTCCCCCCCACTCACTATAAGGTGCACAGAAAATGCCAAATTTTAAGGATTTTCGGTCAAAATTTTCAAAAATTTTCCGGAATTTTTTGCTCAAAAATCGTCTATTTTGATACTCAAACTCAATTTTTGAGCACTTTTAAGCATAGTTATAGCAGTATACAGAAAACAGGCTATTTTTACTGCATTTTTAGCGTTTTTAGACCACTTTAGATTCCCCCTTTCCACTACTGGGGGGGGGGCTCCCCCCCGCTCTCCCTACCCCCACTTTTTTCGCCTAGAAAAAGCCCAGAGATATGGTCTATATCTATATTTATATATTTCTGTATGTTATCGTCGTCTGTGCATTAGTTAGTGATGGGCACTGGATATCCGGATATCCGGATAATTTTTATATCCGGATAATATCCGATTTGAGAAAAATATCCGGATATCCGTGTACATTTCATACAAAGTAATGAAAAATTAGAAAATTTTCGACAAAAATTTCAATAATTTCAAAATATTTTTCAAAAATTCCTCTTAGAAAATTTTTGAAACCAAGGTTGCGGCTTGGTTGCATGATAGACGTTCACAGCCTGCCCAAAAATTGACAGGAAAATTGAAAATTTAACTGAAAAATCGAAAAATTTTCTTGAAGTTACGTAAGTTTGGAATAGACGACGGATAACCGGATATCCGTTAACGCAAAATAGGCGGATATCCGGATATGAAAAAATATCCGGTGCCCATCATTAGCATTAGTTGAGCCAAGAGTATATACATAATATAAGAGTGTGCCACTAGGACCACTCTATGTTATCAGAGCAAAAACTATGCTCTGCTCGCTAACGGCCCACCCCCCAACAAATCAGACCCATCACTTCAAAGAATTTTGAGCGCTATGTTTGTATTCTAAAGCTCGAAGCAGGCACAAAATTCGCGCACGCACTGCTTGTGTTTTCGAGCTTAAGCACATAAACATAGAGCGAGTGAGCGTATCCCCGTTTCGACTAGGTACTGATTTGCGGGGGGGGAGGGGGGTGGGCCGTTAGCGTGCAGAGCATAGTTTTTGCTCTGATAACATAGAGCTTGCCTAGTGGCATACTCTTATTATTATGTACTCTTGGTTGAGCATATATATATACGTATATATCGTGTAGCATTCATAATTCCAAGCAACGCTGCCAGTAGGGACTAATAGGTAGATATATTCAATGAAACTACGCTTCTAGATCTGGAGATGACAGGAATAAAATGTATTGTCGAAAAGCAAAACTCTTGAAGGTTTTCAGAACAAAACATTAACAATTTTCAAAACATTTTCAACGTCTGGAGGGCTCCGCCCCCATTACAGCGCAAAAAGAATTCAACGCAAGTATCTAACGTTCAGAACATTGAAATATCATTTACAATTTACAAACATTTGTATAAAGACCAAGCAAGGACTACTTTAGGTAATTCCCCATCTTCTACATAGGTCCCTCCCCCACTAGCTTAGGGAAAGCTCCCTGCTTGTTTCGCCTAGAAAACTGCGTATGGTCTAGAACATGTCAGCATTAATACGTATGTTACAAGTAACACGTATCGTAAATATATATACCTTGACAAATGCGAGACGAAAAACTGTCGTCAACAGAATGCGAAAAGGAGAGTTGTTGTTTATTTTTTGCCATTTTTCTCAAAAACCACTAGATAACCAGAAATCAATTCTCGTATCAACATTAGCCACGGAGTTTAAATCAAATGCTAAACAACAATCACATGTCTATATTCTTTACTTTGTTCTTTTGCTTGTTAAATTCTATTAAATTCTATTAAATGATATTGTCCACATATATTTAATTAGTTCAACTTAGGGATGGGAGAGAAAACAAAAGGGCCGGAGAAATGCTGTTAGATTTTATAAATTTTGATATTTTTGCACATGTTTTGAGCCATATATACTTTCCATTTTCGGTTCGGCAGTTGCATTTTTCCGCATAGATGCTTATAATTTAGCTTGAAATTAATGCTTATAATTAAATTAAATTAAATTAAAAAAACCGTAATAGAAATGTTCACTTCTTTTACTTCTGTGGTCCAATTTTTCAGTGGGCAAACGCCCCCAATTTTGCCCAAAAAAACCGGGGGAATCCCCCCAGCTTCTTTTGGGGGCTCCATCTGGAGACTCCCACCACACCCAACCCTCCCCCAAAAACATTTGTCTATTTTTACGCCAAAAATAGCATTTTCAGTCGTTCCCTCAATGCCAATGAACATTAGACATGAAATAATTTTGACATTATATATACATTGTTTCTAACCTCGAAAACTTGATTGTCAACATGTTTCCAAGTCCAAGATAAGGTCAATATATAATGAGTCAGAAAGCCCATAATACAGTTAAAATCTTGCATTTCTCGTAATGTTATATAACCAAGGCTGCACCCAGGGGGGGGGTTCAAGGGGTCTAGACCCCCCCCTTTTGGGATTACAAGATGGAAAATTTTTGACATTTTTACGGCAAAAACAGCTATTTTTAAAAAAATTTCGCGCCTTCGGCGCGGAAATTCACTTTTTGAAAGAAATAAACGTCCAATGCACTGTTGTTGGGCAAAAATGCAAAAATTCTTCAACTTCGACCCCCCCTTGCGTTTGACCTTGGACCCCCCCCTTTTCAAAATTCTGGGTGCGGGCCTGTATATAACCACTTTAAGCCAAAAATTTGGACATTTTTGGAAAATTTTTCAAATTTTATATACCCTAAAAATACCCAATTTTAGGTCGTTTTTCTCGCCTTCCCTGGGGTGGGACGTCCCCCAAAAATTTCTGGGGGGAGGGGTTTGAAGAAATGGCTGGGGGGCTACCCCCACCCAACCCCCCCACGGCCACGCCTTACACCTATGGTTCGGTGGGGGTGGCCGAAAGTTGGGGGAGGGAGGGTATATATGTCGAAAATTCTTTGGGGGGCATAGTTTCACCAGGAGGGGGGTTGGACATAGGTGTGTTGGGGCCTGGGGGGACCCCTTCCCCCAAATGGAGGGGTCGCAGACCCTCCCCCCTAAAAAAGCGGTTGACGGTTGGGTGGGGGGAACTAGCATAGCCAGAAAAAATTTCGGGGAGGGGAATGCAAAATTTTTCGGGGGGTCTGGGGGGCGGCGTCCACCAGGAGCTGAGAAAATTTTCTATTTCGTGACCTTCGTGGAATTTTTACAGAGCATTCGTTGAAATTACAATAATTTTTATGGCGCAGTCGCATCGCAGTGCGTGTGCATGCATCGAAATGATGCAGAAGGTGGTCAAAGTACACCAAATAGAGTAATATTGGTACTAATTTTTAAGCGCGAAACACGTATTATAACTGAACAAGATAACAAAAATGCTCCTTCGTCGCATGTAAAATACATATGAGTCCCCAGGAGGCAGGTTGTACAATAGCAGAAGACAAGATCCACCCTGTAAAATACATATGAGTGGAGTGGGGTTGTAAAAGAATGAAGACAAGCTGCAACCGCGAACCATATGAGCCTGCCCTATAACGAGGCTCATATTGGCGTTGTGATGATAATGATACTTTGACGACAAATTACAATTATGATCATTACATGCACTTATGATCAACTGTATTTAAACTTTATGCAATTTAACAAACTTGAAAAAAGCTGTGCTGTATACGTGGTTGTTCAGAAAATCAAGTCGTCGGCCCAGATGCAAAAAGTGCTAAGTAACATTTTTGCCAAAATTGAGTTACGGTGTGTACCAGCATGAGAAAGCCTGTAGAAATTTTTTGGCAAAAGAACCTAAGTGATCCGATGTATATTGGGAAAGTTACAGCAAATTCATGTTACTTAGCACCTTTTACTCAAGGTAAAATTTCCAATAAAAATCCAAGTACGTATTTTTTTCTTGAGGCAAAAAAGTCTAAGTGAGCCATTTTAACACTAAAAATTGAAATTTCGTATTGTGAGGCAAAAAGTACTAAGTGCTTTTTTTTCGCGTTACACTAGTTTTGCATGCTTAATTGAAAATATTTTACTGCAGATAAAATTCTACCATCAATAGACTACAAACATCGAAGAATGCATTTTTCTAAGTAGTACTGTTAGGTTGCAAAAGAACGAAAACTTTGAACGGCCATATCTCAAAAGTGTAAAAATGTTACTTAGCACTTTCTGCTTCTCAGGTGACGAAAAAAGTCTGGTACAGATTGATGTTAGGTACGCCAATATGAGCCTCGTTATAGGGCAGGCTCATATGGTTCGCGGTTGCAGCTTGTCTTCATTCTTTTACAACCCCACTCCACTCATATGTATTTTACAGGGTGGATCTTGTCTTCTGCTATTGTACAACCTGCCTCCTGGGGACTCATATGTATTTTACATGCGACGAAGGAGTATTTTTGTTATGTTGTCTTCAGTTCTTTTACATGCTCCACTGGTATATATCTTGTCTTCAATTCCTTTACATAAGCCTTTAAATAAGCAAATTTGACCACTTTTGAAAAATTTTATTTTTGACATAAAATCGCCTAAGTAGCACTCTACAGCCACTTTGAGCATGCAGTTCTATGACAAAAGTTGCTCAGCTCGCTTAGGGCTTTCATTTGGTACCAAATTTGACCACCTTTGAAAAATTTCATTTTTGACCGAAAATCATTCGCCTAAGTCCCCACCCCACCCCACCACAGCACTCTACAGCCACTTTGGGTACGCAGTTCTATGACAAAAGTTGCTCAGCTCACTTAGGGCTTTCTTTTGATTCCAAATTTTACCACTTTTGAAAAATTTTATTTTTGACCCAAAATCGCCTAAGCCCCCCCCCCACCCAACCACAGCACTCTACAGCCACTTTGGGTATGCAGTTCTATGACAAAAGTTGCTCAGCTCACTTAGGGCTTTCATTTGATATCAAATTTGACCACTTTTGAAAAATTTCATTTTTGACCGAAAATCGCCTAAGTCCCCACCCCACCCCACCACAGCACTCTACAGCCACTTTGAGCATGCAGTTCTATGATAAAAGTTGCTCAGCTCGCTTAGGGCTTTCATTTGGTACCAAATTTGACCACTTTTGAAAAATTTCATTTTTGACCCAAAATCGCCTAAGTCCCCACCCCACCCCACCACAGCATTCTACAGCCACTTTGAGCACGCAGTTCTATGACAAAAGTTGCTCAGCTCGCTTAGGGCTTTCATTTGGTACCAAATTTGACCACCTTTGAAAAATTTCATTTTTGACCGAAAATCGCCTAAGTCCCCACCCCACCCCACCACAGCACTCTACAGCCACTTTGAGCATGCAGTTCTATGATAAAAGTTGCTCAGCTCACTTAGGGCTTTCATTTGGTACCAAATTTGACCACTTTTGAAAAATTTCATTTTTGACCCAAAATCGCCTAAGTCCCCACCCCACCCCACCACAGCACTCTACAGCCACTTTGAGCACGCAGTTCTATGACAAAAGTTGCTCAGCTCGCTTAGGGCTTTCATTTGGTACCAAATTTGACCACCTTTGAAAAATTTCATTTTTGACCGAAAATCGCCTAAGTCCCCGCCCCACCCCACCACAGCACTCTACAGCCACTTTGAGCATGCGGTTCTATGACAAAAGTTGCTCAGCTCGCTTAGTGCTTTCATTTGGTACCAAATTTGACCACTTTTGAAAAATTTCATTTTTGACCACTTGACCCCCCCTACCCGTTTGACCCTTCAAACGGCAAAGTGGAACCAGCTCAGCAAAATGGGTGGGTCAGACGGCAAAACGAACACCGGGAATGAGCTGGGCGCACCAGAAAACCCCTATGGACAAAGTTTTGAAAGGCTAAGTACAGTCCTATATGATGTTCCCGGAAGTCGGTACTGACCGGACCGTCAAGACGGCAAAGTGGATCCAGCCCAGCAAGATGGGTAGGTCGGACGGCAAAACGGACACAGGGAATGAGCTGGGCGCACCAGAAAACCCCTATAGACAAAGTTTTGAGAGGCCAAGTAAAGCCTACTATGGACCTCCAGGAATCGGTTTCCGACCTGACCCCTCAGACGGTCAAGTGGAACCAGCCCAGCAACTTGGGTGAATCGGGCAGCAAAACTGATGGCGGGAATGGATTCTCCGCCCACGAAAACCTTTATATGCAAGATTTGAGAAGTCTATCTTGAAAAAAAGGAAAAAACTAAGTTCAAAGTCAGACCCAAAATTCACCAAATTTGGCGGGCCAGTACCCAAAAATGGTGCAACTTATCGGAAAACGAATTCAAGATTTTACAACCCCAACATGTCTAGTATTACGCCAAATAATCAGTTTAGCCCCATATATAGCGCAATCTGACTTATTACGGCTAATGTTAAGCATACTTTTGGGTCATTTTAGCGTTTTGACCGACTTTGGACCCCAGCCAAAAATTTTTTCTACCCCCGGGAAGCATAAAAACTAGCCTATCGGCTTATTTTTGTTGCGTACTCCAAGAATATATATGGTTTTCATAGGCAAAAATTATATCTAGTTATTACGCCTACAAAACCCCCTTATGAGACATCAAATCAGAGAAACCGGAAAAAAACATCACTCTCGTAAGCGATTTTTGGCATAACTTTTTAACGGAAAGTGGTACGGGGATGAAACTTCGCACACATACTAAACTCGACACGTACAATTTTTTGCGCACATAATCTGCGCATAATCTGCGCAGCTTCTGCGCAGCCTTGTTTTACACTGTCATTTGACCTTAAGCACTCATATTATAGGGGTCGCTACCGCGACCCCTATGATAATATACTTATTTCGCGCCGAAGGTTCGAAAATTTTTTGAAAAATGGGCGTTTTAGACATGGCAGTAAAAAATTCCTGGGGGCAACACAATTTCGGGGGGATTCCCCCCATTCCTCCCCTGGCTACGCGCCTACGTACTCCCGTCCCCAAAATTTTCGACCAACGTTTCTACCCCCTCCCAGATGTTTTGACTTTCCCTCCCCCCACTTTTGGTAACCCCCCCCCCCCCCAGCACTTTTTGGGAATTGGGTGGGACCAAAAAGTTAGCTAAATTTTGCCAAAAAATGGTAATTTTTCCTCAAATTTTGGCATATATATAATCGCTTTAAAACCGTGTGAAAACGCCTAAAACGATAAAAACAAGTCTTGTTTAGACGAAAAAAGCGTTAAAATACAGAAAATTATGGCATTTTTTGAACTTCCTGAGGTCGGACTTGTTTTTCTGTAATACCAGGTAAGTTTGTACTCTTGTGCAACTAGTATTGTATTTCTTATGTCTGTAGTCACAGTTTCGAATATGATAATTGTCTAATGAAACCTGATGTGCTCTGCATTAAATAGTGTCTGGTTCACTTTCAGAACTGGTATAGCAAACTGCACCAGGCGCTCAAAAAATCAATTTCTCTGAAATTACACTGCCATATTAAACAATATTTGGCATACGTGTGGTTCTGACCAAGTACTACAAGTATGTGTAATCTTAAGTCTAAACTCTGAACGGTTAGAAAGTGAAAGAAGGTTGTCAACCTTGCGAAATTGAAGTTGATCTTGATTCTGGTTGAAAAATGTGGTGCAAATAGTGCACAACCACTATAATTCATATTGAATCGAGAATTGTATTCGTTATTAATAAATTGAAGTGTCTCTCTATCGGGTATACTGATTAGGATACAGATTCCAAACGAAGACATCGGACAAAGATACTGGATTTGGATTCAGCCCCTCAATAAGTAAGTTAACAGATTTGGATCCCTGTGCCCTACGAAGAAACTGATCAGTCATCAATCTTGATTTGATTATCAAGATCCAAAGTTCTGAATTCACTTTTGTGATCTTAAATTCAAACTAGCCGCAAATGTAGACACCTCTTGCTAACGACGGCGATTAGACCCCACACGACAAAATCCCCCATCCAGGTTTATCTGGCTAGTGTTTTTCAGCATCATTGCTGAAAGTTTGAAAGAGGTTGTTGAGAAATACATGCAGGAGAGCCGGTCCCGGCAGTGGAAGGTCCCCCTTAATGCCCTTCCACTATCGGGATTGCGGATATAAGATTTCGACAGACTGTCCAATCTTAAGGTGCTGGTTTCCTTTCGGGTATTTTTGACTCCTACGGCTTTAATCCTTTACGCAAAGGGTTAAAACTTACGAAATAACCTATTTCCGTTCTCTTTAACATTTTAGGACCAGTCCCGTATTCTTAGGCCAAAAGATAAGAAAGTTTTGGTCTTTGGCCTTAAGCTCCCAGTAGTTAGACAAGACACGGGATTGGTTGGTATGGCTGGAAAGAGGACTCGAAAATGAACATTTTTGCTCTTACAATCTTTGAGCTATCTCCAGTTGTTAAGTCAGTATAATCAAAAAACTGTTTTTAGGGTCACAAAATGGCCATTTTCGAGAAAATCAGTTTTTTCAAAATTACTGCCACATGTTAAGGACAAAATTGGCTTAGTTATACTCAATCGATGCAGCGTCCAAATGCACATTTTATGCATGCCTGTTAGCTGGACTTTATTGCTTTCAGCTAGCGATTTGGCCGAAAAACCATTTTGGCAAAACTGCGATTATTTTGTTTCGAACATCGATTTCTCAAAAACTACTCGACAGATTCCGGAGATTTTCGGCAGAATCGAAATTCGCACTTCTGCGGAGGGACGCTTTTCTTTGTTTGGGCTAAAACATATTGAGTAGCAAGAAAACTCAATGCAAAGTTGCGAAATTTCGTGTTACTGTGCATTTGGCCGATTTTTTTCGACCGTTAAGACCTGCTAAGCCAAATCCAAAAAAACGTCCCTCGGCCCATATGTCCTTCATATCGTGGCACAAAAAGAACTTTTGGGCGATTCTTCAGTTTTGAGAAATCGATGTTCAAAAACTTTTGGTCTATATTCATCCTGTTAGATGTCAGCTTGTCAGAAAACTTCTGCTATTTTTTTGCTAATTTTGCCAGTTCTGTAAGCTCATGTGAATGTACAAATAGTAAGCTTTAAAACGATGTATAAAGCTCTTTGCAACTCCCAAAATTGCTAAAGTTACAGCGTTTCAAAAAAACACCACAAAAGCACTACACAAAAGGATACCACCACCTTAAAGAAATTTTACGTGAAGCAAGGCGCGATTCACCCCCTCCCCAATCTTCCTCCTGCACATGTCTGGGAGCTACGAAGGCTGTGCCCTAAGAAAATATTGGTTGTTGAGACCAAGGGATTGGATACCCACTATTGAGGGTTAGGAAATCGAAAATTTATTAGGTTCCATAGGATAAATTTGAATGCACTATGCGAAAGAGCATAAGAGCTGTAGAACGATGCACATTGTGCATATCTCTTCAGGACGTGGTTTCTATCACAAGTTACATGAATATATGGCTAATTGACGCTGGCTGTTCCCAACATGTATAGCAAAGTAAAAACAAATCGTTCGAAAATATATTCTATAGGGTTTTTCATGATGCGTTTGTGTTGGATTTCTTTATATTTTATGAAATACACTAGGCAACTTAAAGCATATATGCAAAACAGAAGCGATTAGTGTGAAATTTTCCAAATTAATTTTATCGTGAATAATGCTTCAACCAAACTTTCTCAAATTTTGCATGTTCGTCTTTTGCTGAGGTGTGCAGCAGAGTTGGCAAATGGGACGAATTCTCTGATCCCATCCCATCCCATCCTACCAAATTTTCAAATTCACCGTCCCATCCCATCCCATTTGTTCGAACTTGCTTTTTCCAATCCCATATAATCCCACTTGCAGTATTTGACTTTACAATCGCTGTCCATACATTAACATGGGATCCGATTTTGGAAGGGTCTACCCCGACCTCGGCGAGGGATGTACCCCTGAAAAAATCCAAAATTTTGAGGGGGTCTGCCCCGAAATTAGCAAAAATTCCGGATTCTTGTTGTTTTTGACAACAAACTAGCAAAAAATGGCAAATTTTGGTGATTTTTAAGAAATTTTTTAAAAAAATCGCTAAAATTTGCGAAAAAATTACTAATTTTCAGTGAACTTCGCTGAGGGGTCTACCCTTTTTCTTTTCTGGACGCGAGGGTCTGTGCCCTTTTTTCCTTTTTGTTGAGGGGGTGTACCCGTTTTTTGTCTGTTTGGGGGGGGGTCTGCACCCCCCCCCCCCATTCCCGCCACGTTATCCTATGGAGCATGGAAATTTTAATATTGGCATACGGTGGTGGTATCCTTTTGTGAGGGGAATTTTGAAACGCAATACAATATACTATGCAAAATTTTTTGGCATACTATCTAAATATAGACCATCAAACTTTGAGTACCGATTTCTCAAAACTATAAAATCGGGCAAAATTTCATTTTGCGCCATGATATGAAGGACATGTGGGTCGAGGGAAATTTCATGGATTTGGCTCAACAGGTCCTATACCGAAGAAAATCCGCCAAATGTGCGATGACACGAAATTTTGCAATGTCGCATTGAGTATTCTCGCAGCTAGTGAAGTTGAAGTCAAGAAAAGTTCCTCCGCAATACTGCGAATTTTCATCCTGCCAAAGCTTACGCGAATCCATGGGGTAGGTTTTGAGAAATTGATGTTCAAAATAAAATAATCGCAGTTTTGCCAAATACGTTTGTCGACCAAATCTCTAGCTTAAGGTGGTGATTCCCTTTGGTCACATAAAGTTTGCACCATTACTACTCGTTCATTACTTGGAGTTAAGAAGCCATTTTTATATCAAAATGTAGCTTGACATTTTCTCTTTTTAATGCATACCATGAAACTAATGTTGCGTTTCTAAAATTTGTTTAACACATTTTAGAAGCAGTATAATTTTCCAGAATTTTTGCAGACTAAAGTAAATTTTTTCGCGAAACATCGATTATGTCATTCGATACCTCCATCAAATAGCTGGGGACGATTTTTTATTTATTGTGAAATCGCTCTTCGTTATAGAGAAATAAGTTGAAATGTGTGCGTAACCTGTATTTTGCCTACTTTTTCCAATTTTGTCAAGCGATTACTTTAGCTAGAAAGCAGCAATCGGGGCAACTAAAAAATCGTCCCTGGGTATATTTGTGCAGAACACATCTGTTCAGTAGCAGCCCTCCAACTTGCATGGTGAATGCTCCACAATCTTTGGAAAAAAATTGGTCGTGTTTTTGCAAAAACTACATTTTTTATGATAGCAGCCTACGGGATAGCAGTTGGAAGACGATCATGCGTCGGATAATTTGTCCCTGTGAGACCTTCAGATCGACGCCCTTAGTTTGATTTTACGGCTTGCGTAGTTCAAGAAATGTTGGATTATTTGATTTCTGCAAAAATGACAAGTTTTTGACGCCAAAACAAGAAAATCGGCTATATCTCACTGTAGAGAAAAGCTAGAAACTTACTTTAATAAGCAAAAATGTGAAGCTCAATGAGATCTTTCGAATGAATATAGTCATAGCTGTATAGCAGCTGCCAAACGTTCAGAAATTGGGAAAAACCACTCTGACCGGAAATCTCGAATTTTTGAATCGGGATTGCCCGGAGGGTTTTAGAACGCTAAAAGAATTTATTTCGGAAAGTTTCATCAAATTTGATCTTGATTTACGCCGCCAAACAAGAATATGTGCCCAAAAGGAATCACCACCTTAAAGCAACGAACTCCAGCTAACAGACATTAAGTGCAATTAGATTGTATAAATTGAGCCGAAAGTAAATCGATTGGACAAAACCGATTGAGTATAAATAACTCAAAAGTGAAATTTGAATTAGGGCTTTAAAAATTTTTAATTAATTTGTGAAGTTAGCGAACTACCGAAAGTCGCTAAATTCGGTCGCTTTTGGTGACCAAAATTGAGGGTCATTAAGTTTTGTTTAGCTGCACATTATTAAAAAACTAGAGGTCCTAACTAAAGATTCAAATTCCACAGTGGCACAGTACATGCATTAAGGTTTCAAACGGTATCCAATGTTGCTTGGAATTCTTTACCAGGCAGAGATTTGATGGCTCAGAAATTAAATTTTTCTGTAAAATTGCGAAAATTGCTGATTTTTACAGAGAGGCATTTTACGATCAGGCTATATTTCAAAACTGCATATTTTTGCATTTCCACATCAAAGCGATACCAGCGCCTTAAAGAGTTCCATGCTCTGCTTTGCTGGTAGTCATCAAAATGCCAATTATGAAATTCAACAGACATTTTTATGCCAAATTTACCAAAATATTGCACTTTTTCAAAATTTGGAAGCGGTGTTTAAAGGCTTTGTAATGCACAATAATCCCACAAAATCCCACTGATCCCACATGGGATGAGTTTTCAATCCCATCCCATCCCATCCCATGGGATCCCATGGGATCCCATCCCAGATGCCAACACTGGTGTGCAGAGACACTTTTTTCATGTTTTGCTTAAAACGCAAATTCCGCGAATATTGCTTACCAAAGATCTTAACATTTGTAAAATACTCGAAACTGCATAAATAAAAACACTGACAAAATAGGCATTAGGTTCATTTTACATTTGTGCAAAATCAGAGTAATTTTTATTCAGCCGTTAATGAATCACACCCTTTTATGAGTTGCCTTTGTTGCACAAGTCGCAATCCAAGCACCAAATTCGTCACATTTGGCACGTTGCTAGTATACATTTAGCACCAAGTGTCATTGCTGAAAGTTTGAGATTGGTTGAGAAATAGATGCAGGAAAGACGGTCCTGGTAAAGCGTCTCTTACAGCATTTTTGTCCAAGATCCCAGCTAAAGTAGAACACCTGGACTATTCAAACAAGAGTAAACGGGGGATGGTAATATTTGAGGTAAAACTTACCTAGCCTGCGGAAAAAACGAAAGTTTCCCAGCGTGGCCAAGGCCCTCAATAGCTAAATTACAGATGCTTTCAAGGATGTCATAAAGATGGAAACACAAAATTGGTAGAAAAAAGAGAATGTAACACCCTATTCCGTTGGGAGTATTCTAGCTGGAGTGAACTAGTCCTAGTACTCGTAACAACAACAACACTGCGTTTTGGAATTTCGTTTATTAGTCAAATATCACGTTATCTTCTCACGTTATCACGTTAACTCTACCGTACCAGCTTCTGGAGGAAGTTGGATTGTTCCCTGAAAGTTGGCGGTATCTGTCCGTTCTCTACTAAGAGGAAACTCGGCAGTTTTGGTTGTAAACGGAAACTGTTGTTTTGCAACTGAGACAGAAAAGAAAAGAGATAGTCAAGGCACCAGAGACGGTGAGCAGACAGCAAAAACTGAGACCACCTTTGTGCTGTTACGCTGCTTTTAAGTGCATGCTGGAGGCGGTCTGGTTTTCTGTTTTTCTACACGTAGCCTCATTAATTTCTAAGGTGAGGTCTAAAAGCAGGACCAGGACCAGGACCAATTTTCAGGACCAGGACCAAGGGTCTAAAACCAGGATCACCCTCAGGACCACTTTAAAGAGCAGGACCAAGGGTCTAAAACCAGGACCACTTTTCAGGACCACCCTCAGGACCACTCCCCAGGACCAGGATCAAAGGTCTAAAACCAGAAGCACCCTCAAGACCACTCCCATGACCAGGATCAGGGGGTCCAAAACCAGGACCACTTTAGACGAACCATGTATTTTTAGAACCATATAGAATTTCTGCTTATATTAACCGTGAGCTATATATGTTTACGAAATAATACTTGCGAAATATGAACCTTACGAACTAAAGTCTGACCAAAAATTCTTGGAACCGAACTGTGAGCGCTTGTCCTGAGTTAACCTTTGAAGTTAGTCTATATAAAGTATATGTTTTTAGAAACCACAGGAGGAGGAGAATCCGGTAAAACTATTATATCCGGTCTATATCCGGTTACCGGATGCCAAATCGATAAAAACGCTTCAGATTTGGAAAGAGAATGCTAATTAATTCATGCTCTAGCATACTGGTCCTTGGCCCAAGACATCTCCGAAAATCTGGTCACATCCGGTCCATGTCCGGTAACCTGATGTCTAGGTCACAAAAACTGTACAGCAAGATGGGTGTAAGGTCGTACTGTTTCGCTGAGTGAATGTTTTGATTCAGCGGGTCGAAATTAGTTTATATACGAAGTTTCGTCCAATTTGTACCAAAATTGCGTGATTTATGGTCGTTTCCGGTGCGAACAAAACCGGAAAAATCTGTTTGTCTGGTCTGGTGCTCAGAATCGCGGATCAAAACATTAGTTTTTGGCATAATGAATATTTGGGAGGCTACTTTCATTTTACCGGTGTCAAAGTAATTGAATATCTTTTCGATTTCCAGTTCTGAGCTTTGAAATTTGAGAGTTCATGGGCTATTATCTCAGTATCCCGTTGGTCCGAAAGTCAAATTATTTCATTGAAATGACATTTCGTCCATCCCTAACAAACGTCAATCTCAAACTACTTCATATCTGCTGTAATTTTTGAATGATAGCGTTTTAAAAGTGGGCTGATTTTGCTGGTTTTGTCTAATTGTTAAACCGGACATGACATTTGATCCTATACGCTTAGCTTTGCCGCATGCCATATAAGTTATTTTTAAACCATTTTTTAAAACTCCATTATTCAAAAGTTACAGCAGATATGAAGAAAATTGAGGTTATGGCTTGTTAGGGATAAACCAAATAACATTTTAATGCAATAATTTGACTTCCAGACCAACCGGATACTGAGATAATAGCCCATGAAATTTCAAATTTCAAAGCTCGAAACCTGAAATCGTCCGGATATTCAATTACTTTGACACCGGTAAAATCAAAGTAGCCTCCCAAATATTCATTGTGCCAAAAGCTAACATTTTTATCCGCGACTTCGAGCACCATACCGGAAAAACCTATTTTTCCGGTTTTTTCGCACCGGATACGACCATAAATCACGCAATTTTGGTCCAAATTGGACAAAACATCGTATACAGACTAATTTCGACCCGAGGAATCCAAAACTTCAATCAGCGAAACTGTACGACATACCCCTTTTGCTGTACAGTTTTTGTGGCCTAGACATCTGGTTACCGGACATGGACCGGATGTGACCAGATTTTCGGAGATGTCTGGGCCAAGGACCAGTATGCTAGAGTATAAATTAATTAGCACTTTCTTTCCATGCCTCAGTGTATAATATTACATGTGTATGTACTTATATGGTCAACAAAGGGTTGGCGGAAATGAAATGGATCGATGCCTAAAAAACTTATGTTAACACAATGTGAAACAGCTACATTTTACAAGTCTTGTTTCTTCGTATGTTACTGACTAATAGTGACCATCATCGTGACCTATTTTACGCAGCAGACGACGGTCCTGGTCAGTGGTCCTAAGGTTGGTCCTGGTTTTACCCTTGGTCCTGGTCCTGGTTTTAGACCCCTGTTCCTGCTCCTTAAAGTGGTCCTGAGGGTAGTCCTGGGTTTAGGCCCTTTTATCCTGGTCCTGAAAAGTGGTCCTGTTCCTGGTCCTGGACCTGCTTTTAGACCCCACCATTTCTAAAGGGTTGGCCTGTCGCGCAGCATGTACGCAAACTAATTAGTCAACGATTCAAAAATGTGAATTCTCAACTACTTGCTGTATAATGCTGGTATTCAAGAGATTCAGTTAGGGACTGTGTAAGACCCTCCACCATCCTCCCTACAGAACATGGACACCGGCCATGCTAAATAAATGTGCAAATAGTTTGGCAACAGTGTAAATCCATGACTATGTATAGTCTTCAGTGATAAGATCCGTGTTCGGAACAGTTTTCCTCTATTTTCGCTCATAGTTCATGTTTCCTGTTCATGAACAGAACTGAGGGTTCTTTTCATGGGTAAGCCAGCTGCAGCTGTGGGATGGATTCCGGGAGAATCCTCATGAATCGGAGTGTGTCCTTCGACGTCAATGTGATTCCATTATTGTGATTCAGATGAGGGGTGAAGTTGTCCAGATCATGAAGCTTCACCACTGTGGCGTGTGGATATCGCTGGCTAAGTGTGCGCAGCATGGATCGTAGGCTAAGGACACGGGCCGATTGAGCGTCGAACCGAGGCGGTGCCTCTACCAGAAACAAGGGTATTCTAAACCGCGTACTGGAAACGGCAAGAATCCGCTCGTACCGGGTTTCCAGCTCATCGTCAGTGCAGTAGGTGATGTCGTCTACACCCAACAGGAGGACAATAACGTCATACGTCTTAGGGTTGAGTAGTCGCTGCAGGCGCTCTAGAGCGGAGCGTTGGATGTTAGTTCCACCAAACTCCAGGCGGGGAACCCTGATGACGGTCGCTCGGGTATTCAAAATGCGAAAGAGTCTGCAGAGAGCGGAATCGCACAGAATCAAAAAGCGGTCACCAAGATAACCCCTCCTTGGCAGGGTCGAGAAGATTTGATTGGCGGCGGCGGGCACTGACGATTGTAGAAGCAGCTTTCGTAGGCCTGCTCTAGGAAGCATAGTTCGTCGCAAAGGGGTGCATCTTCCACCTCAAGCTCGTGATGGCTGAAGTAGCACCTGGGGAGTGCAGCTTCGGTTTCTCTGGGGTAGGCAGAACACAGCTCGTGCAGCACAAGTTCAACGATAGGCTTAATGATGGTACCTAACATTTCCTTGGAAAAGCGTAGATTACGCTTCTCCTTTAGGTGCTTCGGTACCAAGTCCCGTATATCTGCCATGTGTGCTTTCATCATTACCCAAGCTGCTTGGCGTCTAGCTGTGGGCCGTTTCTGGTATCGACCCAGACCAAGCAAAGTAAAATACAGTACTGCCCAAATGGGAATTGGGAACAGGATTCCACTGATGGTGAGTCGGGTTTGCCGGACATAGATAACCGAGATTCCGGTGTAACGTGGAAAACAGTTGGCCTGTCTTGGCCAGCTGATGATTCAGGTCCACCACGTGAACTGTGTGAACTGGCTGTTGCTTGACCATGTGAACTATGTGAACTGGCTGTTGCTTGACCAAGTGAACTTTGTGAACTGGTTGCGGGCTCACGTGAACTCTGTGCCACAAAGGGATACTCTGGTAGACTAAATCCATCTGGACGGTTTCTAGCTCCGTCCTAGCCAAAGTTCCCATCTGACATATTCGGGACTGCAGGGGACTGGATACCGTTTAAAGTTTCCTGTGGACGTGCCAGAGTGTGTTGATTCCACAGAATCTTCGTCCGAACTGTAATCATCCGAACTGTCAATCTGGTACTCCATGATTCGAGGAGATCTTGGCCTGCCACCATCTGCCATCTCATTAACAGGTGCTGTATCAGACGCAAGACTATGGCGTCTTCCGCGCTGTGGCCGAATTGACCTTCTGCGGCTTCATCTAGAGGCGAGATGTCTGGAGTTATCTCGTGTCGGGATGACACATCGCGACCATCATCCGCTGCTTTAGACGGTCGGTGGGTTGGGTTTACGGTAGGTGGTTGTGTGGACTCCAGATCCATGTTTCTCTTGGGCCAGGAGGTTCAACTTCAATCTCATCTCCCGTAGCAGGCAAGGATGGATTCGCTTCCGCTGGCTGCTGGTCCGTTGACTCATTGCTGAATCCATATCCAGCCTGTTTGCACATGTCCAGAAGGGGTATGATGCCCGAATCTGGGAAATGTACATGATGCACTGGAGTGCCCAACGGGCCGGTCTGCAGGTGATCAAACGAAACCTTGAGCTCTCCGATGAGAGAATCCCTCATCCGGCTGGAGAGGGTCTGATCCCAATCTTCACCCACTGGAGGTGAGGGCAGGCAAAACAGCTTACAACGATAGTAATGTGGTGGGCTGTTTGACGCCCTGACGGTTCTAGACGGAGAAGATTGGCCGTGGAGACTTCACAGATTCCTCCAGATTCGAGATCTAGAACACACCACAACTGCTGACTCAATCTCTTCAGGATGTACCCACGATAGTAGGGCATGTCTTCCATGTTGCGAGCGACTATTAGCTGGTATGGCGCAAGGTTTATCACATCACACTCTCCAGCTGATTTGCCTCTATATACTCGACCTCATTTACACGCTGATTCTTGAGACCACAGGTTGATCTCCACTTAGCTGAAGGATAAAATTGTGCGGATCTTCCAGCGCAAGAATTTCCGCCGACTGAACGGTTCCACAGATGTTAGTCGGCTGTCCAAGGCAATCTAGGAACCTTTGAGCGACGACTTGTTGCCCGAGTGAGGTATAAATGGCGGCCATGGTATGTGTTACCTGATGTACTTCGTTCAGATCAGCGCAAAGGCGAAGGGCCTCCAGTTTCAACCCTTCGGCACAAGGTAGATGCAACAACAGCTGCATCAGCTTCGTGATAGTGGCTACAAATCTGACAGAGTGTCTGTGCAGTCTGTAATCTGGCTGGACATTTCTGAAACAAAGCAATAGATACCATGTAATCTACGTAATTAATTATGTACACCTAGTCATTCTCTTTCGAGCTGTAACCTACCGAACTTCTTCTGCTCACACGTCCCTGCGTCTCTAGTTCTTGTAGTCTTGCTAACGGGAGCAATACGAAGGTGTTACCGTTATCTTACTGGTATTATGTAAACTGACGTGAACTCTTAGTGTAATCTACTCTGAAATGGGAATTGAGCAATGTTGCTTTATTTTTGTTGTAACGTGGCGAATGGGTAGGTGGCTAGGACGGGAGCTTAAGAGAGAAGAGTTAGGTAAGTTATACAAGGTTTAATAGGTATATAATGATGGCATGCCTCAATTAAGAGGAAGTTGACACATGAACAGTAAGTGATTAAATAAGCAGACCTCTGTTAAGAGGATTCTTTTCACACAATATGAGACATTCCTCAGTTAAGAGGTGAGACCAAAACTAGAGCTTAGAGTATACAGCATGACGTATCTGAGAAGTTTAAACCAATGTGAAAAGTAGGAAAATCAGTTAGAGCACAAGTGCAGTCTTAGACCGAAGAATAGAAAGAAAGAAGGCC
Source organism: Trissonchulus latispiculum (assembly GCA_030248195.1). Taxonomy (NCBI): domain Eukaryota; kingdom Metazoa; phylum Nematoda; class Enoplea; order Enoplida; family Ironidae; genus Trissonchulus; species Trissonchulus latispiculum. The sequence goes on from JASAND010014799.1 coordinate 88,952, forward strand.
GAAGTTGGGGTGAGCGGCCCTTTTATAGTTTAAAAATATGTGTAAAGAGTGGATTAAATTTAATGAGAAAATGACGTTAAGAATTATTGGGGCAAAACGAAACGGATGTAGAGACAAAATTTATGGGTGAAAAGTTTAAGAAAAGAAAGAAAGTAATTAATTAAATTGACAGTTAAAACTTTGGAAAATTTTAAAGAACAACAGGAGGGCTGAACAGGTTGATACGTCGCACTCGCCCCGCCTTACAAAAAGCGGTCCCCGCGCATAAGTCAAACAAAAACAAAGTCATACCATGGAAATGTTGTCAATGTCAAGCAAAAAGGTCAGAATAAAGTATTTACAGGAAAAAGTTTAGAAAATAAAAGAAAGTTTTTGAGCTGGGAAAAGTCAGGAGGTGAGAGTGTGATGGATCACAACCACGGCTCCATCGGTGTCAACCATGTAGTAGGAGGGAGCTGCGGGAGTCAGTTCCGTGCGCCCAACCAAACGGAAAGTCTTGGTGCGGAACAAACGGGCCAGTCTGGGGCGAAAGATGCGTCGAACAGCATCATCTACCCGCGTGTAAACGCCATCGGTCAGCAAACCATATAGAATGTCCAGGGCCGACCGGATGTTGTAGGGGGCATATCACAGAGTGTCAAAGCCCTGAGTGCTCCGGCCCAAGTAGGCGACTGTTAGTGCGAGCCGACACTGCGGTGGTGGGACCAGGTCCATCTGAGGAATAGACTTGGCCAACCAGCAGAAAGGCCATCTCCGACACGTTGTCCAGGCGCGTTGACAGGCGCATTTGACGGCAATATTGCCACCACGCGCCCAAGACAGACACAAAAAACGCGCCCTGCTCACTGGTAGTGATGGATCTGTGAAAAAGGCGGAGGGCGTTGGTGAGTCGCCCCCGATTGGGCCATTTGCTAATTTGAATGATGAATTTGAATAATTTGAATAATTTGAATGATTTGAACGGACAGAGGAGAGTAGTGGCCCATCGTCTTTAGACGGGCATCCAGTTCATGGAACAAGCTTTCCAGGAGGTTCTGAATGTTGTCAGTGTCAATAGGGCAGGTCATACGGTAGTTGTTAGGATGTGGGGTCGACGTGGAGAAATAGTACTGAAGCGACCGCCGCTCAGCATGACCCTGCTCCTGTGGCCAATCGCCCGTAATGAATTCACGCTGGGGCTCATCGCATTCACAATTGGCTCGAAAGCATTTCAAGCACATGGAAATGCAAATGCAGAGCCGGAATCGGGATTCGTCCTGGCAGCAGTTATCGCAATTTTCTTTGAGTGCCCGGGGCTGAAAGGTGCCACAGAAAGGAGCTGAGGCCACATCATGTTCCACCAAGGTTTTAGAACACTTGCCGCAACGCAGACATAGACACACGTCCGACGCAAGTCCGCAAGTGCGGCAGGTGGTAGATTTGGCTATCTTAGCAGGTGCAGGAGTTGTTCTCGCTGAGAACCCCAACGGCATCTCCTCTCCGGCTAAAGCATTGTCCCACAAGTCCCCTTCACGGTCACCAAAGGAAAGGGCGCCTTCCCCGTACCGAAACCCAATTGGAGTCATGGGCGGAGACCCGGACAAGCCAGTGTACACACAAACCGCAGCGGCGGGGGCGAATCATTTTCCGCAATTACCAGCGGAGGGGTGTAATGTCACGACTGTCCGGAGGAACCTGGGAGGTTTCACCGCATGGGCGGGGAAAATGTCAACGTTCATGTCCTGGGAACCTTGGGCGCCACCAGTAGCTGAGTCACCCGACTCCGGCGGCGGGTGCTCGTCCCGGACAGAGGTCCCTGGTTGACCTGGCGGCGGGAGTCCCGGAGGCACCATAGTCTGAGCCGGAGGTCCCTGAAAGGGGACCGGACTTTGACCAAATGTGGGTGCCGGGGTCCGAGGTACCACAGACGGGGCACGCGGGGTTGGAGCCAATTCCGCAATTTGAACAGGTGACCGTGCCAAGGCAAGGCGGTACCAATTAGGAACCGCAGGTGCGGGGACCGGATAAGAAAGTCCATGAGGGGGTCCCATTGTCATGAGCTGAGGATAGCTCGGAAGGTGACCGTCGGATGGACCCAACCCAAGATAGGAACCGTTTCCGCCCAAAACAAACTGACCAAAAGCAGGACCAGGGGCTGGGGCAATAGCCTGTCGGCTATAACCATAAGACAGGGGGTGCCCGCAAAAATCACAGGCATCGTCAGATGCGGAGAGTCCTTGGATTCCGCCAGAATCTTGAATGTCATACTGGGCGTTGCAGAACGAATTTTTTCACTTTACCGAGATACGCATGATTAGTCTGAATTCTGAACTCTGCAGTAAATATAAGAGAAACAGTACACTAAAGTTTAATGTCTAATAGATGATGATCGCAAATTGCTGTAGGCTAGTGAATTCCTAGATAGCGGTCAGTTTAAAGGAAGAATTATAATTGAGCAGAAAAGTCATATATCACAGTGATTACGTTGATGATTAGTGGTCAGTTTTAGAGAAAATTGTACAGCATGATGAATGAGTGTTTGTAAAAATAAGGTTCCAGTTCAACGCTGATATAAATTGCTGCAGAATTGTGGCAAATCACAATCATTGGATCAGAAAAGTGACAAATAGTAGTGTGACAGTAGGAACAAAATGGAGGTTATGTAGCCACAACAGAAAATTGGTATACAGTTATAAAAAAGGATTGAATGTTCACAACAGCTAATGTGATGACAGTAGGTGTGAAATGGGGGTTAGGATACAGGTATAGGCACAGGAATTGTTTAGTGGTAATTTTGTGTTTACAGGCTAGGATTGAATCGTCGCGGGGGACGACGATCTCGGACGGGGTAGCGTCGTCGAACGGCAGCTTCGGGTTCATCATCAGAAACAAATGGTTCCGGCATATTTTTTAACAGTTGCTCGTCCAGTTCAGCACCAGATGGGCTGTCATCGGTTGTCATGTCCGCAAGAGCGGGTAGGAAGGGATTTCTATAGGGTTTCAGACGATTGCTGTGAATGACCTGAGGAGAGCCGCTTCTTCTGCCGTAACACGGTACAACAGAGACAGTTGGCCGATGAATTGCTGTAAATTCGAAAGGGCCTTCCAATTTAAGGGCAAACTTTCGCTTCTTAGGAAAATTCACCAGTACTTTGTCGCCGATCCGCCACGCAGGTTCCTTAACTCCCCGATCATAATTACGCCGCTGTTTCTCCTGAGCCATGCGAATTTGATCTGAGGCTATGCTCCAGACAGAACGCAACTGTGACGTTAGCTGCTGCGCATTGGTTGGAGCATCGACATAGCGCAAATCTTCTGGGAGCATCTCTAGGTCAATTGGCATGAGCGGAGTTCGACCGTATAGCATCTGAAACGGCGACATCTGCGTACTGTCGTGGTTCGCACTGCGGTAAGCAAAGAGGACAAGGGGCAGGTAGACGTCCCAATCAGTATTTCCAGTATTCACCTATGTGGTTAGCATTCCTATCAGGGTTCTGTTAAAACGTTCTACCATGCCGTCTGTTTGAGGATGGTAGGGAGTCGTAGACACCTTCTTGGTGCCAGCCAGATCTAGCACATCAGCCAACAATTTCGACATGAAGTTAGTTCCTCGATCCGATAGCAGTCGTCTTGGGGCTCCATGGCGACAAAGAATGTCTGTAATAAAGAGTTTAGTTACCGTTTGTGCGGTTTGATCTGGAATGGCTGCGCACTCAGGATATTTTGTGAAGTAATCCATGAATATGGTGACATACTTCATTCCCGATTCAGACAAGGGAAGAGGTCCCAGAATGTCGACGCCAACGCAGTCGAACGGTCCACCCACTGGGATGGAAACCATGGGAGCCTTTCCCGGGCGGACCGGATTCTTCCGTATTTGACAGCCGTGACAGATTTCACAGTACTTCTTCACATCAGTGTATATACTCGGCCAGAAATACTTCTCAATTAGTCGTTGGTAAGTTTTTAGAAATTTTTGGTGTGCTCCGAAAGGATCGTCATGATAACTTTCCATCAGTTTGGCGCGACGGTTTTGTGGCACAGCAATTTGTTCGTAAAGTATTCCTCTCGGACGTAATTTTGGATATAAATGAACTAAGACTCCGTCCTTAAGTGCGTACCTAGGCGAAGCGAGAACGACATTAGCAGCCTTCTTAACATCTTCAGGAATGGCATTAGATGTCAGAAAACTGATCATATCGGCGAAGTCTGGATCTTTTCGCTGTTCCTTCTTGAATTCTTCTAATTCTGCATCAGATTCCTCACAGATGATGGTTGAGATGCTATACTCTCGTGCTAGGCGACACGCAGAAACATTTATATCCCTTGTCAGGTCGTCTTCAAAGAAAGTGCCGTGTTTGGCAAGGCTAATACGAGATAGTGCATCAGCCACTTTGTTGCTACGTCCAGGCTTATGTTTTACATCAAAATCATACTCTTGTAAGGCAAGTGCCCAACGAGCAATGCGGCCAGACGGAGTTTTGGTGGTCAGTAACTGTGGTGATAGGAACAGTTGAAGCTAAGACACGCCGTTTAATTCAGTACAGAATGCTCGAAAGCAACCAACAATCAGTAACAAAGCAATCAGGAGAGATGTGTATACGTTTTTCAAAAGAGGTCGATCAAAATCACCAAAACACAAGAACGTTTTTATAATTTGTGATTTGAGTCTTTTTAACTTAATTCATTACACTCCCCCTTTCCACAACAGAATTGATTCTTAATTCATAATAGCGTTCGTTTACGGAAGTGATTAGTTGCATCCAGGTAGCCATGCTTACGTTTAAATAATTTTAATTCTGGGCTTGTTCGCAAGAGAATTGTAAGCTCTACGTTGTGATCACTTCAATTAGTAAATATTATATGGCCAAAATAGTACATGACACCCAAACATACAATAAGGAAACATTTATTAAACAAACATATATTGTATCTGACTGCAGTCAAAAACGTTTGGAACAGCAATCTGACAGCGTTTGCTTCTGAAGGGTCAGGGCACCCACAAACATCAGATCACTGAACTAACAGGGTTTCCAGGGCTTCTTGGATTACTTTTGTAATCACCTGCAAACCCTGTTCGGAAAGGTGAATATCATTGTTACGGAAATTTGACGCTTGACATAGTAACTCATGGACAGCAAGAACATTTATGCAAAAGTTTTCGGATTTTAAAGAATTGGAGAATGCTCTTAAGGCATTATTCAATCTTTTAATGAGCCGGGCAATATTTGAAGATTTGTCAAGTTCACCTTCGTCACACAAGCGAGGGGGAACCTCAAGAACCAGCACAAGTTTGTCGGGCTTTTCCCTCACCAGTTTATCAACCTCCTCTCAAATCGTCGCCACATGTCCTTAAATTTACTACACCGAACAGCACGGGTGCATATTAGAGAAGGGATCGTCTTTGCCAAAGAAAGGTATAACAGTTTGACCATTCACCTAAAACAATGCAAATTTGTTTAACCTCGCTAAAGAGGTCAGGACACCTCGGTTAAATTTGCGTTGTTTTACTGAACAGTAAACAATAATAAGTAAAAGAAATGGACTTAAATGAAAATAATGTGAAAAACTAATTTAGATGTATACAGGTAAATTTTATGTTCCCCTGAACATGGGATATTATGTTCCCATGTTCAGTCCCTAAAGTGCCTCAATTTTAATCGATCACTGTGAACTACAAATGATTTGCCTCCGCTACTTTTACGAATTGCATAATTCACCGCAGACGTTTTAGCTGTAACAACATAGCCTGACTCCCACGGAGGTCTATTCGGATGTCTGGGGCATCTCTTTAATAGAACATTATCTCCCTTTTGAAATTGGATTGGGGTAGCATGTTTGTCGTAGTAATGCTTTTGTCTCTCCTGAGCTTTCTCTATATTCGTGCGCACTTTGGCATAAACGTTTGAGAGATTTTGGCGTAACCGGTTGAAGTATTGCGACTCTCGAATTTTTACTTCAGGGCCTATATATTTCCCTGTAGGCAGACGCGGCTGTCTCCCATTCAGCAGTTCGAAGGGCGAGAAATTTGTGGTCGTTTGTACTGAAGTGCGAAACGCAAAGCATACGTAAGGCAAAGACTCGTCCCAATTTGTACGTTTTTCATTTGCATAAGACGACAGCATAGTTTTTAGAGTGCTGTTAAACCTTTCTACAAGGCCGTCACACTGGGGCCTATATGCAGTGGTTTGTACCTTCCTACAACGCAAAATTTCGACTACAGCTTTCATTAACCTTGACGTAAAGGATGATCCTTGGTCAGAAAGAAGCACCTTAGGGCAGCCGTGACGAGCAACTACCTCTTCGAGGAAAAGTTTCGCTATCACCTCGGTTTCTATGCTTTTAACCGGGAATGCTTCCGGCCACTTCGAAAAGCAGTCGACAAACACAACAATATAGCGATTTTTCCGTCGAGTGCGAGGGAGCGGCCCTATTATATCTACTCCTACTCTATCAAAAGGACCCGCAACAGGAATTGGCTGTAATGGTGCTTTTCCTCTCCCAACTGGTCCTTTTAATTCCTGGCAAATCGGACAGGACCTGCACCAGATGCGCACATCTCTGTGCATGCTTGGCCAGTAGTAATTTTTAACTAATCGGCCAAACGTTTTCTGGAAACCAAGATGTCCAGATTCCTTCCTATCATGTGTCTGTTCAAGTAAAGTCCTCTGCAGATTCTCAGGAATAACTAACCTACCACCACCTCTGCGTGATTTCCCATGCAAGAGTCCGTCGTAAACTGTGAATTGGGCTGCTGAAATACCCCTAGGTAATGCTACGCTATCACCTTGCATGCGGCCCCAAAGTTTTATGCAAAACGGGTCCCGCTTTTGTTCGTTTGAAAGCATGTCCTTACTCCATTCTTCAGGAAAGTCCACAGCAACCGCTGCCGCCACAATGTTGTCTTCGGAGATCTCAGGCATTGGTAACGTCGATAAAGCATCACAGTTCGCATTAGATCTTCCAGGTCGATGAACAATAGTTGCATATCCGTCATATTGTTGAAACTCCGAAGCCCATCTCTGTAACTTAGGGGAGGGGCTTTTTAGTGAACGAAACGCCGTTAATGGGTTATGATCCGTAACCACGGTGAAAGTTTGTCCGTATACATAAGGACGAAATTTGCGGACAGCCCAAATTAGAGCAAACGCCTCTCTCTCTATTGTTGACCAGCTGGACTCAGCGTCTGTTAAACTTTTGCTCAAGTAGCTAATGACCTTTTCATTCCCGTCTATTCTCTGCATTAGTGCGGCACCGATACCGTGTCCACTTGCATCGGTCTGTATTATAAATGGCTCATTGAAATCTGGCAAAGCCAGAATGGGCGCTCGTGTGAGTAACGCTTTCAAAGTGGCGCGAAAGCTTCAGCACAATCAGCTGACCAGAGAAATGGCACATCTTTTTTAAGCAGTCGATGAATAGGGGAAGCTATGCTAGCTAGCATTGGCACAAATTTGTGATAGTACTGCACTAGCCCTAGAAAACTTTTAACTTCGTGAACGTTTGATGGCGCCGGCATGTTGGCTATGGCGGTAATTTTAGAAGGGTCAGGCTTAACCCCTGAGCGTGAGACCACATGACCTAGATAGGGTACTTCCGCTCTAGCAAAACAGCATTTGCGTCCCTTGAGTTTCAGCCCTGCTTCTTTTAAACATTGAAAGACTTGCAACAAATGATTTAAATGTTCTTCAAATGTTCTGGAATATACTATAATATCATCCAAATATACTAAGCAAAACTTATACAAATGTTTTTTCAAAATTGTTGCCATTAGCCGCTGGAAAGTAGCAGGGGCATTTGTCAAACCAAATGGCATGACGTTAAACTCGAATAGGCCGTTACGAGTCACAAATGCTGTTTTTTCTTTATCCTTTTCCGCCATGCCTATCTGCCAGTATCCGCTAGATAGGTCCATAGTACTAAAGTAGCTGGCCCCTCCCATGGCATCTATGCTTTCATCGATCCTAGGCAGCGGGAAAGTGTCTTTCCTCGTTAGAGAGTTCACCTTCCAAAGTCAACACAAAAGCGATCACTGCCGTCCTTTTTCTTTACTATGACTACCGGCGATGCCCATGGACTGCACGATTCCCTGATTACACCATCTTTCATCATTTGATTTAAATGCTTCTCAACAATTTGCTGTCTGTGTTCCCCTATTCTGTAGTACTGTGGCTTTACAGGAGAACTTCCTTGTACATCGACGGTGTGTTCGACCAGATGGGTTTTACCAACATCTTGATCATTTTTAGAAAATAAGTACTGATGTTCTCGAAGAAGACGTTCCAATAGTTGAATTTCATGTGGGTGCAAAGTAGTTTTTGCTTCAGTCAGGGAAACTCCCACCGGCAGACATGCTGAATCAGACATTCCTACCCTAGCATCACTGTTTTGAGGTGCTGTACTAGTCGATACGGAACTAATTGAAAAAATAGAGTTATCAATTGTTCCTAAACAGGTACCCTTACGAAGTTTAATTGGTTTGCATGTACCATTGTTGATCAAAACCGGAATTTTTCCATTCATTGGTGAAACGGCAGCAGCTTCCGGTTTTGCCCCATGTTTCTTCAATGTTGGTTCAAAATAAAGTTCTCTTCCTTTGGGCAAACCGTAAATTTTCCCCCGAACAATTGCCTCCGTGAAAGGAGGTATTGTTACACAGTCACTAAGGTAAACTCCAGTGACAGCGTAAGAAGGGTTGGATTGCAATACTGAAGATGAACTTGAGAAATGAGATTTACTTTGAAGACTAGACCTAAATTTTAAAAAGGAATTATAATTCTGAAGAAGATTCATGCCTACAATGCAGTCATACGTCATTGCGGCTACTACAACAAACGGTATCATAAACTTTTCCTCTCCTAGAATAACTGGTAAAGTGACAACTCCGACAACTCGAAGACGATCCCCGGTAACCCCAATAGGTTTGCAACAGGCTTTTTGTAGCGGCGGTTTCTGGGGCAACGAATTGAAAAATTCTAGAGATAATAAACTAATTGAGGAGCCGGTATCGATCAAAGTTTTGGTAATCAAATTTCCTATTGAGCATTCAACTAAACATGGTGCTGACGTTTCCGACAAAGTACTACTAACAGAATTAACTCTTAGATGCATGTCTATACATATATCACAAATAGAATTGCTATTGGGGAGCGACTTTGGTCGATTTTCTACCAGCCGCCTCGGCCCCCCGGAGGCGGCTGTCTCCCATTTCTCAAATTTCCGAGGGGGTGCCGTGTACCACTACCATTAAAGGGAAAGGCAGATCGCATGCGGCCTCGACCGTTTGTCGAAGCATTTGCGTTCGGACACGAACGTGCAATATGTCCAATGCCACCACAAGAGTAGCACCGAATTTCAGTATTATTCCGCATGGCCAAATTATCCAAGCGCCTTGTAATTTCACTCATCTGCTTTTTGATAGCTTCTAACTCGGAGGACCGCTGTCCGGTAAAATCTGAAGTTTGGATTGCACAGACGTTTTCTCTCGACACGTGTGCGCTACTAAATTTAGCAACAGCATCTTGAATATCATTGAGAGTAGATACGATTTTTTCGTTTTGCGTGACTAGCGCGTTCACTTGTAATTTTGCTGCGTTTTGGGTACTATCTGGAAAAGCAGACAAGACATATTCTTGCCTCTTTGCTGCTTCAACAGCAGAATCTAAAGTAGGGTGGTCGCGTCTAAGAAGCGCTTTCGCAATTTCGGGACGGGTTTGATACATAAAGTGGTTTTTAACCATTGACTGCAGCTCATCGTAAGTTTTATTTGGTTCAGCTGTTTTGGCAAACTTAAGTAATTCTGTTTTAAAATCATCTACACTTTCTGCTTCACCTTGTCGGCGTTCGCGCAATTTATTCCAATAAATTGCTTGATCGCCGACAGAAGTTAATTTGTTTAATAAATGTTGCTTAATGTCGGTGTACGTTCCATTTTTAACAGCTTCAGGAAACGTGTCAAACACTGTTGCGGCTCGTCCGGTTAAAACTCTCAAAAGCATACGTTTTTTTGCTTCATCATTATCATTCCAGCCACTTGATAAAACAACACGCTCAAAGTTAGAAAAGTACTCATTAAGATTTTGGTCGGCGTCCCCTTTCAACGGATTTAAACCATGAGTAGCCAAGCTGAGCAGAGGTAATAAGTCTTGATTTTGAAAAGCCATTTCTACATTCAACCCTGGTTCCGGACTATTTGCACTACTACCAGAATCAGAATCAGAGGATTCACGAAATAAATTATCCAAATTAAGGGGGGGGGTCCATTTTTGGCCGATTTTTCGACCATCTCCGATTTTGCTCATTTTCACAAATTTTGTTGTCCGATAGGTATATTTTAACGAGTTTTTGAAATGAAGGTCGGATCTCTTACGGTTTGCGAGTAATTTCAACTCAAAGTTGATGTCAGTATGTGTTAAACATAGGAAACGGAAAAAGTGGTGATTTTTTCCGTGCGCCAAAGAAATCTCGCCAACGACAAAATGTACCACTTCAACGTCCATCCTATATCATATATACGATCTCGAAGGGTGATTTGTAGGAAGCAGAATTTTAATTTAGGCCTTCAAAAAATTTTAATTAATTTTTTAAGTTTGCGAGCAGCCAAAGTTGACTGTTTTGCAATGTTGAAGTTTGTTGCAATTGCAACCAATCAAGTTGCAATCAGCAAGTTTGATGAAATATTCTGAAAGCTGTAAGGCCTAATTAAAAATTCTACTTCCTACAAATCACAGCTTATGACAAGACATTTCGAACGATACCAATTCATCCTGGTTAGTTCTGTCCGATTTCGAGATTTCTCTGGCGCAGAAATCTCAATTTTTAACAAAATTTAGGAAATTCCCGTTTTTTGGCAAATAACCTAGAGCTTTGACAACGCAGACCTATAAAATGTTAGACTATGTATTTACGCACGATTATTGATGACTTTTGGTCAAGTTTGGGCACAAATGGCGCAGGTTAGTGCATCCAGTTGGTCGCTGGGGTCAAATATGGGGGTTTGACAACCATAATCTCAAAAATAGCGATTTTTCAAATTTTTCGAAATACGTTAAATTTTATATCAATCGAAAGCTCTCATTGTCGGGAACATTTTTTCTTCTTGGACCATTGCCCGCAAATGCACCAAATTCAAGTTATCGGCCGTTAAATGATTTTCGTGGTCAAGGCTTTCCACTGCGTCGGTGCTACTTCCTAAAATCACTAAATAAAGTCATAAAAAAACGTTTTCCCATTAAAAGCTACCCAAAGTTCTTTGTTTGCATCAGATATCAAACATACAACCGAATATAGCTCCATTCTAAAGGAAGTTCAGGTGTAAAGTGCCTTTATTTGCTGCGGCACCGCCGTTTTCACCTGTTTTCAAATTGCATGCAATTAATAGCCGGTTACTCGTTAAGTACTGAACGAAACTACTCGAAATTGAAACTCGATATGCAGGACATTTGTGACAAAATTTTGTGTGAAAATGAGCAAAATCCGTGACTATAAAATTTTTCAGGGTGGACCCCCCCCCCTTAAGTGATTTCAATTCGCGCAATCCTATTTTACGAGGCATATACTGACTTTATGATATATAAAATTCGCATGGCTACCCAAATTCAAACTTGCAACTATTCACTTACAGCTTGGAACATTTCCAACGAAATTTTCTTGTTAGTGAGTTCTTCTATCGTCCACCGCTCTGTCTGTCGGATAAGCAGTTTTCAATTTCCCACTAGACGATTTAGCAGTTCAGGAAAAAAACCAATTCCAGAATTGAAATGGCATCCGCTATTGACAATAACTTTAATTGGTCCACGCAACCAGGAGCCAGGGATCCTGGCAGCCTCGCCAGTTGTGATGATAGGAACAGTTGAAGCTAAGACACGCCGTTTAATTCAGTACAGAATGCTCGAAAGCAACGAACAATCAGTAACAAAGCAATCAGGAGAGATGTGTATACGTTTTTCAAAAGAGGTCGATCAAAATCACCAAAACACAAGAACGTTTTTATAATTTGTGATTTGAGTCTTTTTAACTTAATTCATTACGGCCAGACGGAGTTTTGGTGGTCAGTAACCATCTCAGTGCCTGATGATTGGTCACCAACGTAAACTTATGGCCACACAAATAGTGTCGAAAAGCCTTGACAGCAAAGACTACAGCCAGACATTCTTGTTCAGTGATAGTGTAATTCCATTCAGCTTCGTTCAGAGTCCTAGAGGCGTAAGCCACAGGGTGTTCCATTCCTTCTTTCTCCTGCGCAAGCACGGGTCCAAGTCCCACACCGCTGGCATCAACCGTGACTATAAAGGGCTTGATGAAATCAGGGAAGATGAGAACTGGACTTGAAATCAGCTTTCTCTCAAGGTAGTGAAGGCTATTTCATACTCATCCGTCCATCGAAATGGTGTATTCTTCTTCAGAAGTTGATTCAGACGATATGCTATCGACAAAATCCCGCAATGAAGCGGCGATAGTAAGAACAAAGGCCGATAAAGGACCTCACTTCAGCTAGTGAAGTTGTACGCGGGAAGTTTTTCACTTTCTCTGACAGTCTCGGGATTAGGTTCTAGTCCTTGGCTGGAAACTTGATGACCAAGATACAACCTTATCCTGACAAAATGTGCACTTGCTCAGCTTTAAGTTTGCGTCTTGTAGTCTGGTGAACACCGACTCCAAATCTTCCAGATGTTTGTCAAAGTCAGAAGAAAACACGACGATATCGTCGATATAAGCCAAACAGATTTGCCACTGTAGTCCTGAAAGGACCACATCAACCAAACGTTGGAAAGTAGCAGGGGCGTTGCACAGACCAAAGGGCATCACGGTGAACTCGTAGAGCCCATAGAGCGTGGAAAATGCTGTTTTATCAGCGTCCTGGTCGGCCATCTGTATCTGCCAATATCCACTAGCCATGTCAAGCGTGGTAAAATACCACGCTCCCCTAAAGGCATCCAGAATTTCATCAATTCTTTTAAGTGGAAAGACATCTTTCCTAGTTAGGGCATTCAATTTGCGGTAGTCGACGCAAAATCGCAGAGTGCCATCCTTTTTGGTCACCAGTACCACAGGAGAAGCCCAAGGGCTGCGGCTGGGCTTCGGCTGGGTCTGATGATTCCTTTATCCAGCATCTTATCGATCTCAGTCTTCACTACTTGTCTTTGAGCAACTGGCACTCGGTACGGTTGCTGTTTGATAGCAGGTGCATTACCAGTGCCAATGGTGTGTTCAACAAGGTCCGTACGCCCTAGCTCGCCATCCGGACCGACAAAACAGTAGCTGTATTTCACCAGAAGGTGTTGAAGTCTTTCTTTTTGTTCAGGCGTGATGTTAGGTTGTCCAGCTTAAGTTGACTCAAGATCCACCCATTGTCCGCTCCAACCGGCTAGTCTGAGATATTGACCGCACTGATGCGATAAGACGCGTTACGGTCAACCTCATGACATTCTTCCACTGTGCCCAGGACAGTATCTGCACGGAGAAGGACTGGAGTCGATGTAGGGTTCATGACTCTAATTGATATGATTGAACCACGTGCTATCGATGGTAAAAAGGCACGTGCTGCATAGAGATGGAATTTTTTCCATGTTTTCAGGGTGAGGTTCAAACAATCCAGCACCGTCAAATCCATTTCGTAGATATCTGCACGGTACCTTCATTTCACATCTGGCAGGCACCTGGATGTGGTCAGCGACTACCAATTCCGGTGTTTTCCGCTCGCGAAACAGCTTCAAATTCTGCCTTCCCAGTTGCACACTTCGCTTGCCGAAGTCGAGTTCAATAAGTTTGAATCGACGTAACAAATCCAATCCAAGGATCACTGGATGAATACTCTTTGACGTGACAAAAATTCCATGTTCAAAGCTATCATTGCCAACGTGGATCATAGGTTTTACTGCTCCAGTTAACGGGACAGGTTGTCCAGTCACAGATGTAGCCGTGATCGACTTCACGACTAGGGTATCCTGTACATACTGCGGCAATTTCTCCAAAATATCCTGATGGATGATGGTCAGTTCACTTCCCGTATCTAGAAGTGCTCGAGCAGGCAAGTTTTCAATCTGCAGTGCTATATGTGTTAGAGCCGCGTGGCGGTGAATCTGTTCTGATTGATCCCACATGGTGTCCATGATCTGGTAGTGGTGGGGCTACGGAAGTCTCCACATTGGACATGTCATATGACTGGAGAAGTCGTTGAATCCCTCCTTGGCGTAGGTAAGGTTTGCATTTCAGAAAGTGGGATGCTTATTGGTGAAGCGGCTGGTCGATGTCTGTGTGGAACAGCAGGTGCTTCAGGTAGTAGGTCGCTGAACAAGGGAATTTCGCTAGGGTCATCCATACTCAAGCGACCTGATTCTGGATCGTACATTCCTTGAATTGTTAGCAGAGAGTGCAGAAAGTTCTCTAGCTTTCCGCATCGTAGCAGCTCGTGCACGTGCTGCTGTCTGAGTTAGGCCATTGAAGCCACTCTGGCAAGCCGTCAACAGACGGGAAACATGAAGATAGGCAATGAAATTGGTTCCATTGGGAAAACAGTGAGCAAGTAGGAAGCCAAGAGTAACATAGAAGCAGCAAAGAAAAGTCCATATCTGAAACCAGTTGCATGACAATCCATACAGGAATCCGAAGTAGCCTTCTCCCATGATCTGTGATATGAAGTTTTTGGCTCCAGATTCAACGGATTTATTGTGGGCGGTTTTCATCCCAAGTGAGTCTAGGATCTTCCTCTGATAGTTCAATTCTCCAAACAGCTCATTGAGTGTGATTTCCGTCTGCAAATCAGACCAGTCGTACATGACAATCTGGTGAAAAATGGTGGGTTCCAAAGTCCATGAAGAAGTATAATTCCAGTCGAAGATCCGTAATTCCAGGATTTCATGAAGTTCCACATAGGTTCCATCCGGCCTGTATAATAAGGATTTGTTTTGGAGTCTAAATGGGATTTCCTGACTATGGCTGCATTCAGCAGGGAGACCATGAGTTTGGACTATATTAGTGACTACGTCCTTTTAGCCAATATGCTCCTCGCCATGATAGCGAAATTTGATAGGGATTTCCTTTGTGCATGTACCATTCATGGGTGCCAACCAGTAGTTACCAGGTTTGATGACTTGGCAGGGCCAAACTTCAACGGCCATTCCTCCTGCTCTGGCATAGACATCAGAGCGCTGCAGGACAGCACGCACTGCTAGCGTTGGATTAGCTAGCAGATCGGCTTTGAGAATCTCCATGGTATTGGCAGCCCTTTTGCAAACAGCGCCAAGGGCATGCGAGAATACAAAGCGGATGTTCTGACTTTCTTTGAAAGTTACCGCCTGCAGGGATGAAGCCAAAATATCAGTAGTGACAGTACCATTCTTTTCAGCCCAGTTTCGCAAGATTGGTTTGTCCAGTGTAGATAAATATTTCTGTAGGGTAGCCTCTGCTCGGGCTACAGTAGCATTTATGGGAGCATCCGTGCTTTGTCGCTTCTGTCGCTTTTTACGTCTGCGCACCCAATATAGCCGTTGGCCCAGGATACGGAATGGAATGCCTTGGTCACTGACGAGCAAATCCTTGCCTGCACAGTCTGAGGTAGCCCATCCATTCCGGAAGGTGAGTGCCATGTTTCCGTCTTCTGATAACCAGTTTTCATCCCGTTGGTGTCCAGCTGATGGTTTCCATGGCAAGAATTCACAGCTCTCTTCTTTGCTGACATCCCAGAGAAGATGGGTGTCATCTCGCAACTGGCAGCTGCCTGAGCTGTAATCACAATGGCTCACGTCGCCGGCCGTGCTTTCCATAGTGTCGGAATAGTGTCGTTTATAAACATAGGCTTCATGGAGGTAACAATTCGTGACCTCAAAATGTCTCCATTTACAGCAGTAGATTCCTCCTCCTGGATACCACCATTCAAGATTATGTCCCGTCTCGTAGAGATCACCCATTTTGAGCAACGGGCCTTCCGAACACTTTCTCCATTCCTTCATACTGTAGCACTCGTCAGCATCAACCTGCACGTTTTCTTTCTTGTCCTCTTCCAAACGATGATCATCGAAGAAATACATCATGACCTCTTTGGATTGCTTGTGAATTGCTTGGATTGATTGTAAATGGCACAGCAGCGGCAAGAGACCCAATCGAGACTGGCCGCGGAGGTGTCGTCAGGGATGTAGCCGCAGATTGCTGGTGTAGATTCTCCAAAGCTTCCAGTTGTTGTGCCTTCTGCACGGCATCTTGAAATCCTGTAGGATTCAATGGGAACAAGGCTCGCTCATAATATGGGTGCAGATTATGCAGAAAACTGCGGAACAGCAATGTATCTTTAGTATCAGGAGCCATATTTGGATAGCCGTCATCGGCCAATTTCTGGAGTTGCCAGGCAAAATCTGCGATGCACTTATTGGGACGCTGCTGTCTGGAGACCAAACTAAGGCTGGCCAAAATTTGTGCTTCTTTCCTTTCCAGGGCATTGATGAGAGCATCCTTCAGTTGTGGGTAATCCGCTTTGATAGCCGGGTCTAGCTGGGCCAACTTCTTCTGGGCTTGTTCCCGAAAGTAGACAGGGACCAGTCTGGCTTTCGTGGCATCATCATATTGCTGGGCTTCTGCCACCACTTCGAAGATCGAGAACCACTTCTTGATGTTCTCAGATGGACTGCCATAGAATAAGGGAATAACATTTTTGCGAAGATCCAATCTGTCTAACTGACCTCCAGGCATGGCAATTCCGTGATTAGCAAGTTGATTACTGTGGCTTGGAGATTCTGGACTTGTAGTACTGGGTTTTGCTGTTGAAGGGCAGAGATGAACTGCGGATCTATGCTGTCCACGCCGGTTCGAACTGTGAGGAGGTCTTGTTTAACTTGGCTAATATTCTGATCAAGGTCCGTTCGGAGGCTAGCAATGTCCTTCAGGAGTCCAGTTACGTTGTGGTTAAAGCTGTTGAGATTGGTATGGTCCTGATGAATCTGGTAGGCTTGGTTCCTGATTTGATCCTGAAGTTCTTCCGGCGTTAGAAGTCTTCTCTGCAATCCTTTGCCTGAGGGTTCAGCGGCGGCTGAAGAGCTTGTGGCCGCTGAGCTTGCTTCAGTTGTCGGTGGAGGCGCACCAGTTGCACTTGTGGCTTCCGTGGCTTGGGCGGCTGAGGTTGTTCTTCGGGTTTTAGGCGGGCTCCGTGGTGTCATGCAGTGTGGATACTGATGATCCCACCGCTGCCACCAAATGTAACGTGGCGAATGGGTAGGTGGCTAGGACGGGAGCTTAAGAGAGAAGAGTTAGGTAAGTTATACAAGGTTTAATAGGTATATAATGATGGCATGCCTCAATTAAGAGGAAGTTGACACATGAACAGTAAGTGATTAAATAAGCAGACCTTTGTTAAGAGGATTCTTTTCACACAATATGAGACATTCCTCAGTTAAGAGGTGAGACCAAAACTAGAGCTTAGCGTATACAGCATGACGTATCTGAGAAGTTTAAACCAATGTGAAAAGTAGGAAAATCAGTTAGCGCACAAGTGCAGTCTTAGAGCGAAGAATAGAAATTATAATAAATAATTTATAATTTATAATAAAAATTTATAATTATAATTTATAATAAAACAATTATAAACAGCATATACATACAATATTGGACTTAGAGCGGTTAACTGACAACAATGTATATGTAGGCCTCCACAGTGTAATCAATTATGACATTGATATGTAAGCTGACATTTCCAGGTACCACGAATTCATGTGTGAGCTGTAAACTGTGAACTTCTGTACGCTACGTAGCATGTGCGATGTGAAAGCTCTGCACTAGCATCAGAGTCGCCATCCAATACTACTTGGCGAGCCCGTGTCGCTCGTCTATACAATTTTAGACGGTCAAGGCCAACCCAAGGATTGGATAAGAAGCGTTTGGGAATACTGGCTCCTTGAGTGAGAGATTCGTAGTTGCTCTATCCCACATGGTCCAAACCATTTGGGGGCTAGTTTAGCAGCAATGCCACGATGAATTATTTTGTCATTGATCTGAATAGTTCC
This sequence comes from Trissonchulus latispiculum, assembly GCA_030248195.1. Classification (NCBI taxonomy): domain Eukaryota; kingdom Metazoa; phylum Nematoda; class Enoplea; order Enoplida; family Ironidae; genus Trissonchulus; species Trissonchulus latispiculum. The sequence goes on from JASAND010014799.1 coordinate 106,921, forward strand.
GTGACATGCTTTATCGTGTTGCTTCTTCTGGGACCGATGAGCTTTTCGATAGCTTGACAAGCTTTTTCGTAAGCGTCTTTCAATGTAATAGCAAGCCATAAAGAGTAGTCGATATCATCCATATAATGTGTTTTTGGGGTCGTCAGCTCCGCAAGGCGAGGCAAAACACACTCTCTACCATATAGCAGATAGAACGGAGTAAATCTCTTCTCGCGTTATCACGTTAACTCTACCGTACCAGGTTCTGGAGATTGTTCCCTGAAACTTGGCAGTATCTGTCCGTTCTCTACTAAGAGGAAACTTGGCAGTTTTTTTGTAAACGGAAACTGTTGTTTTGCAACTGAGACAGAAAAGAAGAGATAGTCAAGGCACCAGAGACGGTGAGAAGACAGCAAAAACTGAGACCACCTTTGTGCTGTTACGCTGTTTTTAAGTGCATGTTGGGGGTGGTCTGGTTTTCTACACGTAGCCTCATTAATTTCTAAAGGGTTCACCTGTCGCGCAGCATGCACGCAAAGTAATTAGTCAACAATTCAAAAAATGTGAATTCTCAACTACTTGCTGCAATACTGGTATTCAAGAGATTCAGTTAGGGACTGTGTAATTTCGTTTCTCTTTGAAGCCCTACAAGAAGATAAGTCCACTACAGTGCCATGGGACAGATAATTGTAGTATTTGTTTTATCCAAACAGTTCTCTTCTGGGATAATTGCAAATATTGTACATATCGGTTGTAGGTAATTTGTGAATACGTAATAGTAAAAAGAAGATAAAGCAAAAATAGTGAATACCAAAAAATAAAAATTTTAGGGCCGGACGTGTAGATACATAAGAAGAAGGTAGGTATGTTCGGTAATGGGCAGATGCTGGGTACGCCCAAGTGGCGGAAAACAGTTTGTAGGGAAGTAGAAACTGGAAGCAAATAGAGGGGGTAACAGGATGCTGCTAATCCAAACGATTGGCAAGGGTAGCTGGTGTATAACTGGATGGCAAGCAAGGAGACCTTGGTGCATAGACATAGCGTTAGACAGAAAGAACTGAGTGAGTAAACAAGGTGCACTGTGTGTAATTACTAGAGAGCGACGGGAAGAAGGAATGATTGAACTGGCAGTAGGGCTTGTCAAAGGTCATTCCCTCTACGGGGGTCGAAATGGTCGCCATTACTGTCCGCAGTGTTGATTAGAAAATCCTAGTGAAATTTAGTTGTATAGATTATAGAAAGTACAATTGACAAAGAAAATCTGGGACCAAAAACAGTTTATTGATTGTCTTTACACATTTATCGGACATTAACAAGTCATGAATGAATATTTTTGGATAATTTCATATGCACAGGAGACATTTTCTGTTGGTGAGGTGAGAGTACTCTTGGTTGTCTCAAAAACGGCCAACGGCCGGCGTTCGACAGACTAAAAGGTCAGCCGTCGACTTGGCGGCCATTCTCGAATACTACAACATAAAATCTACGTGCTGGCGATCACATACGATACATTTTAGCCACATTCAAAACAATCAAAGCAACACCATACAATATATTTCCCAAGATTATAGATCAGAGATAAAGCATTTATAGGCAATTGCTTTTCCCAGTTAGTACATCTCAGTTTTAAATGTTTTTGTTTACTAGTAAACATTTCAGACTCAGCCTTCTGTATTCCAGCTTAAAAAGTTTTTCTTCCATGGCCTTTTCTCCCTCCACCAACCGCAAATTAAATAAGCAAAGAGCCCTGGCTCTGTGAAATTGTATTCCTTCACCATTTATTCGGTTATGGAAAGTGATTCCAATTAGGGCTCAACGTGTTTTCAGCTTTTCAAGCTTGGGAACAAGGGATTTGATGAAGTTTTTATCACGAAAGAAGCTCTCTTTCAGTTCACTTCAGCTGACGGTTTCCCTATATTAAAAGAACAAATGACCCTGGGTTTTTAAGACTCAAATTATTTTGTACAGAGCAGCTTTTATGTTGATGAAATGTGTTCTACTGATTGTTGAGCCTTTTAAAATGATTAAATTTGGCAGCAGATTAGATGTCGAGGCATGAAATTTGAGCAGACAATTTCGGATTTTGTTGATTTCGAATGCGTGTAAACGTAAATGTTTTCTTCAAAATTTGCGGTTTGTTTTTGGATAATCAACTATACTTGCTATTCGTACAGATTTCATTTTCTGTCTATGTTTTCTTCAAAATTTGAGTTTTCATCACAGATGGACAAGTGGAGGAAAGGGGGGAATTTCCCCCCCCCCTCCCCCTCGGCGAAGTCGCCCACAAGGGGTCGCGAAATTGCTTCCCACAAGGGGTAAGAAAATTGGCCACAAGGGGTAAGAAAATTGCCCAAAAAATAGGTTTTACGACTAAAATTTCCAAAAATTTTCCGGCTTCGCCGGAATTTTTCACTTAAAATTACTATTTTTAGCTAAAAAACGTCCAAAAAACATGTTTTAGCTTAAAAATTGCTGTTTTTTGCTAAAAATAGGCTAAAATAGCTTAAAAATCCCTTTCAAAAGTACCCCTAAGAAAAATCGCTCTCACAAGGGGTACCCAAATTTGCTTCCACAAGGGTCAGTGAAATTTGACCTCCCGTTCAGGTATGGTTTTCATAACTGGATAATCAACTATATTTATTTATTCGTATAGATTTCATTTTCTGGCAGTTATTCTATAATATTTGTTTTTTGTGAACATGTCTGTCAAACCAGAAATAGTTTGGGAACAACAATCTGTCCATGATATTCCCCTCAGTTTAACTGGAAGTAATTCTAGTTTGCTCAGCAAGTACGTTTGTATTACTTGTGTTCTTCGTTTGAACAAGCTAACAATCATATTCTTGTGAGTTGGCAAAAAAACATTTATATGGGCGGCAAGGCAAGAGGCAAGAAAGGATTTACGTAAGGATGACAGTGTAATTCTCAATCACACATTATAATCATGTCGAAGTGCAAATCTACTTAGTCTGTCATCACCACATTTATTGGGTGTAGCTTTAAAGTTGGTGACCAAGTTCATTTCCTTTCAAATATTCCTGGATGGTATAGTGGCACCAGTCAAGATATAAAAAAGTTAACGCAATCCATACTCATATAGGCGTACGCACAGGCGCGCGCGCGCGCGCGCGCGCGCTCTCACACACACACACACACACACACACACACACACACACACACACACACACACACACACACACACACACACACACACACACACACACACACACACACACACACACACACACACACACACACAATCACACACACACACACACACACACACACACACACACACACACACACACACACACACACACACACACACACACACACACACACACACACACACACACACACACACACACACACACACACACACACACACACAAACACACACACCCACACACACACACACACACACACACACACACACACACACACACACACACACACACACACACACACACACACACACACACACACACACACACACACACACACACACACACACACACACACACACACACACACACACACACACACACACACACACACACACACACACACACACACACACACACACACACACACACACACACACCCGCGCGCGCGCGTGCGCTGAAGCATGTTTAATTTTGCCACTGCAGTGGTTCGAATCAACACTTTTATTTGATACTATATGTCGTGTCACAGTTACTCCATCGGCTGAGTGTCGATAACGTTATTCGAAGATTGTGGGTTTCACCAAGACTATTAATAAAGAGTAAAGGGCCCTACTCTTGGCGAAGAAACTACACCTTCTTCTATAGCAGAGTTAGGAGCTCGTCGCATTTAATGTAATTTCTCTTATATTGTAACTTTAGTCAGATACAGGAAGGAAGGGTTAGTGTGCCATTTGCCGAACGAGGTCACATTGTGTTTCCGGAATGAAATGTAACTCGTAAGTCAGACACGCGCGCATGCATGGGGGTAATTCCTGTATATACTACGCTTCTGTTCCAGATGCAGTAACAGTAACAGTAACAGCAGAATTATCAGTTGTCAGCCAACAGTGATAATCAACAAAGCCTATCAGGATGGCTGTTGCTCTGAAAGTAGTCTTTCATCCGAATCCTTGCTAAACCAGATGAACTGCCGTCTTTCCCAGGTCACAGCCACGGCAACTAATTCGGTTCCTCTTCGCAAGAAAATTTATCGGGAAACACTTGGTAAGCAATTTCATCTCTGACATCTCCGTGAAGTGTTTGATTTCTGAAGTTCTTCGTCCGGTATCATTGAGAAATAAATTGCCAAAAGAGGAGGAAAAACTTAAACTAAATAGCTGCTCAAGAAAAATGTTGACACCAATGAAATGAAATTTGTTTGCTGGCAAGGCAGATTGATATATAGCATAATTGAGTTGCCACTTCAAATTCTTTTCTGTGTAATCAACGATGATATTTTTTTAATTTATAGATAGCCTCATCGAATCAATTCAATCAAAAGATCCGACAACGGGTCGACTATTGAAGAGAATTCGCGATGACTATTTAAACTGTAATGACTATCTCAGTTTAGAGAGAAAGCTTCAGGGATCTAATTCCATAGCACCTTCTCTTCACCAAAGCCAAATTCATGAAAATGCAGCAGCCAAAATAAGAGCTTTGGAGGAAGACAAAGAAACAATGGAAAAGACAGTAAAACTTTGTTGTCAGTGTGTTGAAATAAATTGTAATAAAAACTTCATAAGGATTGTTTCTGTTCTGCTATGAAAAAATAATAAGTTGGATTTTCTGCATCGACAGTGCAAGGATTTATCTTTCAGCTACCTTATCTGCTTTAGATAAACAGGTTACAAAATCAGCTGCGACTGGTATCCATGGGTAAAATTGATGATGGTGGATGGACGGCTCAGGCTCATGAAAATGCTGCATTGATAACACCGCAAACATCAAAGGTATTACTTAAATTCTCAAACTATGGGATCATAATCTATGCTATGGTACTGTTATTAGCTGTATGTCAAAGAGTATCAGCACATTCGTATCGAAAATACAGCGCGTAATCTTGCTTCTGTTAGGATAGCACCAGGTTGCTGCAGTTTGTTTTCTACTGCTTTCTACTGGTTGAACAAAAATGATCGTTTCAGCTTACAAGACATGATGGAGGAAAATTGGGGAAGTGAACGGCACCATTGGCTGTATTATTTAACTGTGTTCTTGTTCCAATGCCGCTTTACTTAAAAATTGAAGAGTTGTTTTTGGAAGCTGTTGGTTACTGAACTGAGTGGTACTAGAATTCCACTGTTATCTTGCTGTTGAAGTACAATGCAAAGATTTATGCCGTATCGACCTGATCAAACACTGCTTATAAACCTGTTTCAAGCTTTTGGAAACACTTTATTTACGATTTGTATAAAAATCACCTTTGTCAATTTAGTCTAATTGAAGCGGGGTGTTTTGGTTTGTTTCAGCAGAATGTTTTAAATCGCCTGGACGACGGAGGCAACAAAGGCCGCCCAACTGTTTGCATTCAATCCAGAGGATGCATCAGAGGTCTTATTCAGGAAAGCTTGCCTCCAATTGCAGCTGTCATCCTCTCAGCTGTTTGTTGCGTCGTTCTGATCGGCCGAAGTTTTAATTGGTGATTTCATTAAGAAGAACTTGCAAACTTTTAAGAACTTGATAAAACCAAGAGTTTATAATAGGAAGAGCAGGACACTCAACGTCAATAGAATAAGCTTGCGAGATGCTCGACACATTAAAGCCGATTTCACTGTTCCATCTGTTCCCACGATGGGGACAATCCCCAGGGGATTTACGTGTTGTCGATAGCGTGTTGTCTATGCTTTGTGTTACTAATACAAACGGAGTTACTGGATCCTCATAATTTGAGCAGTAGTGATAACATCAATTAAAAATATTGTCATCATAAAAAATTATAAACAGTTTATATCAATTGGATTTAGCTCGTGATAACTAAGGAAGCATATTTATAAGTAGTCCATCGCTCAAATGATAGTTTTGAGAACGACTTTCCTTCTTTTTTGTTTATAACAAATCATCAAACCTGTTAAATTTGATTTACTGTACCAATTTTTCTTGTTGCATACAATATATTATTTCATATTTGGTCAAAGTACATTTAATGTCTTGGCTATAATGTCAGCTGACTTTTGTTGCTTTCTGATTGGTTATTTCGTGGGGATCCACATAGAAAATTGCTCGGCGAGCAATCCGTCCCCATGGGGTTTTTCATGGGGATCCCCACGAAAATCCCCATAGAAATCCCCATGGGGCGTCCCCATGGGGACAGATGGGGTCACCATGGATGGAAATCCCCTGGGGAATCCCCACGAAAATCCCCACCGTGTGAAATCGGCTTAAGGGGGGGCTACGAATAACACTAAAAGTTCAATGTTGGAAAAGCTAGCTAGACTTTTGCCACATAATAGTATTAGGTTTAGTGTAAAATAGTTTAAAGTTTGAAAGAATTCCATGCAGCATAGCGTCCTGTGCAGCCATCAGAAGTTGGTGCTGTCGGTCTAAAGCTCGACATGACACATACACAAACTTCGCCTCGCCCTGATAGCTATGCGCAAGGTACGGTACCCAAATTTTCCAGAAATAGTTCTGACATATAGTGCTTTGATATCGTGTAAAATAATCCTTAGATCAATGTATACTTTTCTGTGAGATACAATCAAAGTGCGAAAAATTGGGTGTTGTAGGTCTATACGGGTGGAGGTTAACTAACGTCTAATGAGCTGTGGTTTATCAAATGAACCCAACTTTGCTCCAATTAATACTCCAAGTATCTGTCTTAACTTGTGTGAAAATGACCTGATTTCGTTAATCCCTGCGTTTGCAGTGCTAGATTACATTATCGATATTGTCGCTGTTATTTGGTGCCATTTCGAAGATGTGAGTCAATTACTCCAAAGTACTGTGGCAGAATCGGCTGAAACTTGGCGCATTACATTACAGGCCAGTGAGTGTACCAAGATGTGCAGAAAGCTAGGGCACTAAACCTCACTCCAAAGCTTAGAAATGTTAGATTGATTTCCCGAAGTATGGATGGCGATCGCTCCAAAAAGCTTTAAGACAATTGTAAGCGCATACTGCACGAAGGAAGCGTCATATCGAAAAACGGATTTCATATTCGGATTCAGCAGGTCAAATAACCCCTATAAGCACCTTTTCGGCAAAATCGGAGACAAAAAATTTTTTGACCCCATTTACACTGCGCTTAGCTAGCCTTTCAGGCCTAAAAATAAGGGTTATTTCTTAACGAAAAGTCTGCTAGCACACAAACCAGAAAGCCAACTTCCTCAAAATTGACAGACAGTTTGCCCCTATTAGAGCCTAATAATTGGTAAAAAGCTGGGGTAGGCTGGGGGCTGCCAATTTTATTAGATCGAAAACGGCGCACGGTCACCTCGCAGCTTTTTGCCAAATTTCAAACTTTGACCTGTTATTGCTGAAGAAGGAAGCAACGCTCGAAAGCCTACTTTTAATATTTAGTACTTGTAACAATAAACATTTGTGGCAAAAAGTTACAAGATCGGTCAAGCCGATAATTCACCAGAGCTGAAAAACTCTTTTTGAAAAAACCCATTTTTCGAACTAAAATTTGTACTTTGGCGTCCTGCCAAAAACGGCGTATATGAGATATATTGTTGCCCACCCTAAACTTTTTTACTTTGATATGTTGGCTAACGATAGTCGTAAAAGTAGCTCTCTCCGACGATGTCGTGCCAACCCGTTCGTAGCCCCCCCCTTAAGGCCGAAATCTCGGGGGGGGGGCTTCTCTTCTTAGCGTGTAAACAAACATACAACGCTGACATTTTTTAAAAACGGTCGTTTTCGACAAGTTAAATACTATAACTTGAGCTGGGAAAGTCGTATAGCAATAATTTTTATATCATTATGTTGCGTAGAATGAGATCTTTTTAACGATGAAAAAATTATATAGTTCTCTTCGGGCAATCTTTTACAAATCCGGCAATAAAACATCCTTTCCAAGAAAATCTTAGGAATTTCATCATTTCTTCAAAATGCGTTACGTTGTTGCCAGATTTGTAAAAGCTAGCTAAAAGCGAGCTACATAATTTTTATATCGTTGAAAAGATCTCATTATACGCAACATAATAATATAAAAATTATTGCTGTACGACTTTCCTAGCTCAAGTTATCGGTTATCGTATTGTTTGTCAAAAACGAATGTTTTTGAAAAAATGTCAGAGTTGCATTTCTACACGCTGAAAATGTACCCCCCGAGATTTCGGCCTTTATGTGTCGCGCATCTCGCAAGCTTATTGTATTAGGAAAAGCTGAGTGTCTTACTTTTCCTATTATAAACTCTTGATAAAACTGAATTTTGATCACTCCCGGTCCAATTAGGGTGTGAGATTTCTGTCTGTTCAAGAGCATCTTTTAATGTTTTTTTGGGTATATACCTATTATTTATTAAATGTTGTGCAGGGATGCTAGATATGTGAAAGGTTGAAATCCGTGATAAAAGGTGAAGTTTTAGTGGGTGGGGGTTTCACCAAGTTTTAGAGCTGCATTCAGGCATCTTCTCTGCCTACTACCGGACGTTGGGACTGATTCATTGCCGCGAATGTGAACTTGCTTAGGTTGTTTTGTTGAGTCTCAGCAGAATATTAATATTTTACTACACACAATTAGAATTGGCAATGCAATATGAATAGTACAATGTGCCTAGGTGATACATCAAACAATAGTATACAAAAATTTGCATCTGCAATTAGCTATCTAATTTACTATTCTTGGTGGAATTTTGGAATTTTTAGACTTTTGTTGTACTTCTATGCTAACCATTTTGTTCCAAGAAAGAAGTTCAAAGACTTAAAAATTTTAGCTTTTTTTCAAAGCAATATACTACAGAACGGTTTCTCCAGCAAGTATTTAAGTTTTGTCCACCTTTCTGTTAATATATCAATACATACATAAAAAACAAATGCTAAATGATAATAGTGAAGAAAACATCTGAAATTTATATCTTTTGTGAATGTCAGCACAATTTGTAAAGATAAATTTTAAAGCATATAATTCAACATTAGGTGTATCATATGGGTTCCTCATCATAAGTTCTAACTGGTGAAGGTGAATCATCTTCATTTTGCTCAGAATTTTGTTCCACGGACATTTCAGGCTGATTTAAAGATAGAGCAGCAATTTCGGATAAGCTGAAATCTTGAAAAAGTTCTGAAGAGCACTTCTCAGGCTCTGGTCTCTGATTGTTCTGAGACAACTCCCAGCTTCCGTTGGCGAGAGCTTGACGCTGAAACAGAGCCAAATATTTCAAAGTTAGGGGATACAATATATTAAAAAGCATTACTTTCATATATTTGTAATTTTGAAATTAATGTGAATACAAACTGAGATTCCCGACATCGAAGGAAGTGGTGACTTCTTTATCTTTCTTACAGTTTACCGGATTGAAAGGTGAAAATTGAAAATACTCAAGGGGGGTTCGATCCTGTTTAATTGTTAAAGCAAAAAGCAATTTTTCGGTGATCCAATCAGGGGTAAATATTATCAACGTCTAAACCCGGGTTAGATCACTAACCCGGGGTTAACCTCTGTATGCTAAAGATAGCCAAGTTAACCCGAGTTAGCGATTTAACCCGGGTTAGCAAGCAATTGCCAAGTACATACGACTGCAACATTAATATTGCTATGTGGTAAAAACTAGTAAATGAGTACCTTCTTATGACCAGCAAGCGATTTACGTCTACCAGAATTCCGAGGCGCAGTTGATCGGGCTTTATGCTTCTTGCTTCCAATGTGCTGAAAGAAAAAATAATGTAGAAATATCATAAGGCCATAGTGTCTTAGGGCGTTTTTTTCAAGAAAGGGGTAGAGTAGAGTAGAGTAGAGTTAAAATTAACACTTTTAACTCCGCTCAAGCTTGACTTTCCCTCTTTAACTCTTTTTTAATTAAATGGATTGAATTTATTTTAATCTACCCTTTCTTGGAAGGGAATTTTAGACTTCAGACTGCCTTAGTTCGGTCGTTCTTGGATGATCAAGACAGAGTTGGTCTCGGGCCGGATTTTTGCTACCCGCCCCGGCCTGCGGCGCGGCCCGCAGAAGAGTACCGCCCCGCCCCGCGGCCGCCTACATGTAATACCTGCAAGGTACCCGCAAATTGTTTGCTCAACTCATGTGGAAAACTAAATTTAAACATAAATTTTCGTTTTATTAGGTGGCTTTCTACGTTATCACAGACTTTGTTAGTGCGAAACACTCCAAACAATAACAAAATTTGTTGCAAGCAAATTATTCATAGATTTTTCGAAAACTGATCAAATCAGCCAAAATAAAGTATTTTTTCTTGAGGACATTGAAACATTTTGGTA